>CM033476.1:82436934-82737889 GCA_019447015.1 Hymenochirus boettgeri | reverse complement strand
GGTATAAGGAGAACGTTCTATCTATATACAGTATATACACGGTATAAGGAGAACATTCTATCTATATACAGTATATACACGGTATAAGGAGAACATTCTATCTATATACAGTATATACACGGTAGAGGGAGAATGTTCTATCTATATACAGTATATACACGGTATAGGGAGAACGTTCTATCTATATACAGTATATACACGGTATAGGGAGAACGGTCTATCTATATACAGTATATAGCCGGTAGAGGGAGAACGTTCTATCTATATACACGGTATAAGGAGAACGTTCTTTCTATATACAGTATATACACGGTAGAGGGAGAACATTCTATCTGTATACAGTATATACACGGTACACGGTAGAGGGAGAACATTCTATCTGTATACAGTATATACACGGTAGAGGGAGAACATTCTATCTATATAAAGTATATACACGGTATAGGGAGAAAGTTCTATCTATATACAGTATATACATGGTAGAGGGAGAACATTCTATCTGTACACAGAGGTACTATGTGCAATCAGCATGTAGTTGGCCGTTGGGACTGATCTGATCTATCCAATGGTAATACGGTCCTACTGCATTTACTAGCGGAAACATCTAGATGGCGGGATCTATAATGGACAGACGCTGGATGAAGAAAATATAGAAAACAAAACAATCTAGAGAGAGCTGAGGTGCACGAGAACTTCGCAAGGGAGCGGGAAGGCAGAGCGCGAGACCAGTGAAGGTAGGTTTGAAGAGACGATACAACCAGGCTGTAGGGGGGTATGTAAAAAGAACAAGACTATCAATGCGGAGATCACAGAGCTTGATTAGGGGTGTGAACAAGGCCTAGCAATACACACGGCCGAGAGGCACGTGCCCGGGTATATCTGTTTTCCGCGCCAGTACGATTGCACGGGACGGACACAAGGGGGGTGATCAGTAGTGCTCGTTAGCTTTAAATGGTTGCTCAATTTGCCCACTCCAATACAGAACTTATGTAAAACATGAACGCTAACATCTGATTGGTTGTGCCAAAATAGCACCATTTTTAAACGAGTATAATGACACTTTTTTGAATCTCTGGATAATCTGTTAAGTTAACCCCAAATATCGGCTGGGGTGTATAGAGTACCAGCCTCAAGCCTCAGGCCTAAGACTACTTCTTCGCAATATTAGCCTCCCATTTGCTTCTTAGAAAGTTTCCAGCTTTCCGAGTTTGCAAGAATCTAGTGAGGAGACACTATGTTAATTAAATCATGATTCATGCTACAAATCCCTTGGAAATTATTGAGACACAGCTCTGGACAGCTTAATGTCTAACTTGTCATACAGTGTGCCAACAAACAGGAAATGGAGAATGTTACATAAAGCACTGACACAAATATAACACTATTAGGGTTAGCAATAGACGGAACGTTTGGGTCATTGTTACTAGCTATTATAAAGAACGCAGCAAAGCATTATGAACTTAACAGAAGATATTATAATATGTGTGCTCAATGAACCACCATATTTTGGTGCGCTCTGATTTTCATTATAACTAAAGCGTTTCCCTTCTAGTAGACCATACGACAGTCCATGTTGGTAACATAAAGCTGGTCATGCTGATTTTAACCCTGGCCCCCTAAATTGGTTTGGACCAAAATATTCTCTCTACTGTTTTTTGATCAGAAATCCCATATGACTTGAACCATACAGTCTACAGAGGCAAGGCTGTGTCCTTATATTACTGCTGGGGATAGACTGCAGTGTGCATGGACATTACAAAGCTATATAAAAGTCTTTTTTATATTTATTGCCGAAATAAAAAATGGTGAAAAACCCCCAAACCCAAAGCCCAAAGGTCTGTTTTTCCTTGTCCTTCAAATTAATAATATTTGCGTTGTGTTTTCTAAATTTTTTGGAAATCTTCCCAGAGTAAGGACGCCGCGGTGTAATAAAGATAACTCATTTCCTGTGTCTCTGTAAGGAAAAAGCATTTTATGGAAATACAAATCTTCAAGTATAACATTTATTATGACCACTGAACAATATCCAGTATAAGCTACAGAAACAGGAAAACCTCGATTTTAATGAAGCCCCCCGAAAATGGGCATCGATATTTGAGCGATTCAGTAAATTCGATCAAACTCTCAAAATATCGACCATATTTTCCATTTTGTTTGATCGACTGGCATCAATATCAAACAGTTTATTGTGGGGGGGGGGGGGGGCAAGGTAGAGAAACTTTTCCACAGCTTAAGGGTGGCTGATTGTGTGCACTTGATCAGAAATCTCTGATGTGAGAAACATCTGCCCTGTAGGGTCAGTCTAACAGCTTAAAGCAATGTGTCTAATAATTTTCCACCACACTTGAAGTGATTATTACAATCAACTGGTTTTGTCATTTCCATGTTTGAGGATTTGCAAAAATATTTTAGGATGAGAAGTCCCTTTCGTTGCCCGTACCAGGAGAAATTGGTTCCACAGATACAGATTGAATTTCCCCCAGTTTTTGGTATGAAAACCATTAGACACTGTTTCTTTTAGGGTAAAATCAGGGGAGCCCCTACCATGAAGCAAACTGAAACATTTTGCTCAGGGACCGGTCCCTGTGAAAAGCTTAAAAGGCGGCAGTTAAAAAAAACTCCTCTTTCCTGCAATACCGTATTTCAGCACCAGTCAAACAATCATTTTAAGTCAGCCCTCCAGTTCACCAGTCAGTGTGTAGTAGTCGCCCCCGCACCCCTCCATATATTAGGCGGCATTTAAAAGTTGTTTCAGGTGCCAAAAACCCTAGGAACACCCCTGGTAAATGTTTTGTGGCAGCTGAAATAGCCCACGGAAGGAAAATAGATTCATGATATTATGGTCATTAGATTACACAGGAACAGATCAGGGATATTGTTTGGTACAATCTTTAATAGATTGATCAGGGCACAAGGCTAATGTAACCCCAAATGGTTGGAGGTGCACAAGATAAGCAGACTCCAAAATGCTGTTCAAACAATAAAATCCCTTTTTTGACAAAGTGAAATGGGGACAAAAAAAAGCAAAAAATGCAGGCATTAAATTTAAAAACAGTAAAACTAATACTCAATCCTCTCCCGATACACACAAGAAAGGTGCATGTTCTTAAAACCGAGTACTAAAAACCAAAGCGCAGTGGGTTGACTCATCTAACCGACAGTCACAAGGATATCCCTTACTGTGGTAGTCGAAACACCAAAGTATATAGAGCATCATGCTAGGTACATCGCCATGTGGTAGGAGAAGGGATAAGGTGGCTGGAAGGGCGCGCTGACGTTTCACAAAAATGGGCTTAATCAACAGTACCATATTCTTTGGTACAAGCATGCGATTATGCGCTTGTGCCAACTCCTCAAGCATGCTGTTTTGATTGACAATTTCTGTTGTGTGGACATTCACTGAATAGAACGTATTATTAAATACTGGTTGCAAATAAAGTTAGGGGTGGACGTGCCTCTTTAAGCTTTCTATTGACCAAACACATACACACACGGCAATTGTTGCCATTGGTGGATGCTCCTTCATTGCAGATAGTGTAGGAATTAGAAAAATAATGCAATTGGTGGAACTTCTCAAAACAGGGGTTGCTGATGACTTTAGGTGGTGAAATAAAAACATGTAGGGTGACATAGGCTTGTCTACAAATGCCCCAATCCCAATCCTCAAGGTTGCTGGTGAGAATGCGCATCCTTTTCTGACAGACTGGGGCCGAGCGATTGTATTCTGATTAAATTCATCCTTCATAGAGTATGACAAGTCCTGAGGTATAAATGTCCACGGATAGTCTTCTATTACTTGCCTTACCTGTTTAACGGTTGAAGGTTTGGGAGTCGTCTAAAAATGAAGATGAAGTCAGACATTCATCCAATACTATTTCTCGTCTTTTAGCCTTGACATAAAAAAACTCAGCCAACACTGTGATTTAAAAGTGTTCATCACCGCTCAAGCTGGTTCACGAAGGAAGTCACCAGTAAGTGCTCGGTTGTTGTACTTTACCATTTTCCTGTTTTGACATTTATGTCTTAAAACTTCCATTTGCAGCTTTAAAAGTGAATATTTCCTTTTAATGTATGATTGAAGCCCGGAAGTTAAGGAGCATGTCTTAACCTTCCGTCTTCAATCAATTCACACCGGAGCGACGGAACGAAGAAAGAAGAAACTTACCTTAACCCGATCCTCCGCAGCACAGTGATGAATTCCCAACCGCTTCCTGTTCAGAGTAACTATAGTGCCGGCTTACGATAATGCACAATAAGGCACGATAATGCGCACTATAGTTACTCTGAACAGAAGCGGGTTGAAATTTCCATCACTGCTGCGGAGAGGATGGCGTGTAAGGTAAGTTTCTTTCTTTTTTCGCTGTGGCTCCTGGTGAATTGATTGAGAACGGAATTTTAAGACATAGTCTCTTAACCTCCTGGTCTTCAATCAATACTTAAAGGAATAGTTCATTTTTTGATGACTATTTCTTTTAAAATGGCATGTCCACCTGGTCACTTGTCAGTAGCCCCAAACCAAACTGAATCACTTCAGCACATTTATTACTGTATTACTAACCAGATATTTAAGCATATTATTGCCTCCCACCATGCAGTCAATCTAGGCGTGGGTGCACTGACATCACAACCAATGATTTACTGCCATTCTCCCTACTGTCTTCTCTGCACATAAAAAAAAATATTATAAAAGCTTTCGAGCAGAGGTAGGCCATTCCCCTACTGCCACATGCTCAAGCTATAAAAAGCTTCTGAGCAGAGGTAGGGCGCAATCCCCCTACTGCACATGCTCAAGCTTATAAAAGCTTTCTTGAGCAGAGGTAGGGGGCGGATACCTTTTCCAGAACTGAAGAGAAGTTAATTAATATATCTGGTTACAAATGTAATAAATAGCATTGGGGGGCTGGCAGATAACGGCCTATGTCACCAGTTTCTTGTTTTAATTGTGGACATGCCCTTAAACAAACCATAAAAATATCCCAAAATAAAAAACTAACTATTCACCTGGCCTAAGGTGTAGTTCGATTTTCTGCGGAGCCATCTGAATAATCTCCCGCGTGTCTCCATCAGATCCCTTTGTTGACTGAGGGGTCGATCTTCTGTGATATGGACATTGCTCTCTGGAATTCAACGTACTTCAATTCACACCCATTTGCAAGGAGAACAGATATACATCACATCGGGACTCTCCTTTCGCAAAATCCTGAAGCGAAACGGACAGAATAACCTAGAACAAACAATCATTCAACTGAGAATAATTTCAATTCTAAAAAGCAATGACAAAGTTAGTTAGTGACTATATATGTAAATAATGCCCTGGAGGGACCTGCTAGTCATTGGGCTATGAAGTCTCCGTCACGATGAAGGGACTGAAGGGTCTACGTAACTTTTTATAGAAGCACTTAAAGGGCAAATCTTTATATATACCTAGAATGGTTTTTGGAAATGTTTGTAACCCTTGGAATAAGTTTTAAATATTCCACCAAGGCAACCCAGTCACGGTTACGGTTACAGTGTCCTACACATTTCACCGTGGCTGGCAAACCTGTTTCTCTAGTTCGGTTCTTTGTCAGATTGACATGTAAACTGAATTGCCCCCAGGCCCCCTACACTGACAGGGATAGGAATTAACAGTCCAGTTCCAGTTGGGACTTATGATTAAATGATTATTTTGAAACTGCAAAAGGGACCTTTTATCCCCATGTTCATCCTAGGTCTCCCAGATCATGGGATCTTCCTGTAGTAAATATATTTACTGACACATTACATCAGCCTAGGTTGTGGTTTGAGAAGCCAGCCTAGCGTGTTGAGTCTTCCATGATTCAATCATTGATGTCACAACACATTACTTACACCTCCCCCCCTAGAACACTAGTCACTTACTGTATCAGGTGCCTGATGTAAACACGTGGTAGATTAGCCTGAATTCATTCTAAAGCAGTGATTGAGACCTTTCTAGTAGAGATGAACATTTATTGAACTTTTTAAACGAACTTTCCCTTTAGCTTCTCGTCTTTCCATCGGGTGTTCGGAAGCAATTAATGTATGGCTACCCAAGCGGTGGTGTTCTGGGAAAGACTGACTGCAGAACATGAGGAAAGATTCCAGATTTGAGGGAGGGCGGAGGGTGGGGGCTTGCTGGCTGGACCCTACGTTCGCCTTGTTACATGTGTTTGGGGAAATATCATCCCCCCACGTGAAGGACAGACCCTGGTGAAACCTTCCCTTATTAGGACAGACTGAGTGGAAAGTTGGAAAGGAGAAAAAAAAAATGTGAACCTCTTGGCCAAGCAACAGAAAATGGTCTTAGGTGAGGACTCGGGCTGAAAATAAAACACGAAGCGTTCATGTAGAGATTTTTGTGATATGTTAGTCCACCTCATGCCCCTAACCCAACTGATATATTCTGCACTTTATTACACTGTATTACTAACCAGATAGTTAAGGATAATTTTGTCCCCATTTCTGGCAGAGTAAGGCTGGCTCCTCCCTCCATGCTGTCAATCAAGCCTGTGAATGCAGACATCCGAGCCAATGATTGACTGCTGTTTCCACCTGCGTCTCCTCTGCACCATGCTCAACTTATAAAAGCTCATTGAGCAGACGAAGGAGGCAGATACCTTTGCCAGAAAGGAATCGAAGTTATCATTAATACTACTGGTTACAATGCATGTAATAAACTGCTTAAAATAGCAGTTAAGGTGTGGCCAGATAAATTACTTGCTTTAATGACTCCACCATCTAGAATGTGCAACGTGGTCCAGATATCGAAATTATTAAAAGCAACTTGGAAAACACAGACGGTCCTCGCAGTTGATTACCAAATGACTCTGTGCCCTTACCATCTGGGAACACCCACGCACATAGCGACCGACGCCAACATTTCTGGCAGAGCCCAGTCCTCGTGTGGTACGATGCTGGCACCTGAAATACATTATTATAGCACTATAATAGCAACGTCCTGAGCTTGCAATCTAATTAACTTTCTGTCCCAACTATAGTAAAGAGACCTGGAAACAAAGATTGTAATAATATATTTATCATCCCAATGATGGTCCTAAAGAAATCTGTTCTGATTGGTATTTGTGATCCTCATTGTAAAATGTCTGGTACGGTTTATTAGTTTGGGGTTCATAGAGGTTCTACAGCTGCTATAAATGGGAAACTCTGGGCTCTGTATCAATGCTGTTCCTATGGACTTCAATGTACGTACAGTTATGTACGGATTTTTATCTTACATAGTGCTAATATGGGCCTGTCCCAAAGATACAATCTTATCTAAACACCTTAATGGAGTAACCGTGGGTATACACAGTACACATCTTTAACAGATGACGGACAGAATGTATAATATTTGTCTGTCATTTGTATGATCCCCCATAACACAGTCCTTAGTGTTTCTCCAGTGTAAGTATAGAGAGAACGTTCAGCACACGGCAACTCCTAAACTTTAGTACAAGAAGCCCAACCGCGACCAAGGCAAATTGGGCAGTTATCGAGCAATCCGAGGCCGATGAATGGCCACGTTGGGCCTTGGGCACATCTGGGAAATGTGGTACACACACTTAGACAATAAAGGCCAACCGTTGGTACTTGACAGAATCGTCCCTTTATCGGTAATGTAATTTACCCAGCTTTAACGAGGGAACACCTGATTGTATCCCCATTCAGTGCTTAGAGATTGAAAGTGATATAGACAGAAACAACGACGATAGATATAATGATTCAGATGCTAGTGGATAATAGATAGTATGATGGATAGAAGGATAAAGCTGGTATAGAGTGATAGATGGATAGATGATGATAGTGATTCTAGATGAGATATGTAAATAATGATATTTTGTTGCCAGATTGTTATCACGATGATCAGCATGGTTGAGATAGAGATAGATATATGATAATCGTAGATAATAGACTGATAGCTAGGATGAACATACCTTAGACCTACAATAGAGAAGACGCGATGAGAGAGTAGGAGACGAGGAGGAGAGAGGAGAGTGTAGATAGCTGGATAGCTAGGACGTAGATAGATCGATGATAGACTATAGATAGATAAGAGCCCGCTAGGATAGATATAGATAGATAAGATGTCAAAGACAGAGAGACAGACAGATATGAACGAATCGACACATAGGAGATCAGCATAGGAAGATCAGATATTAGACGATATAGATAATAGAAATAAGATAGATCTAGATACGATAATATATAAGATGGACAGAGATCAGACTCGATAGATAGATAGACTAAGATGATAGATAGATGATAGGATAGATAATAGATATAGCTGATAGATCTATAGATGATAGCCATCGATCAGTTAGTAGTAGATAGGCATGTACTAATAGATACGCTAGTATAATAATAGAATGATGGCTCATAGATATGACGATGCTCGTAGCGAGAGTAGACTAGACTAGCTAGTAGACCTAGATAATGCTAGTCGTATCAGCATACATACGATAGTACGACTGGCATAGACCTCGACTGTCGCTTCACTCGTTAAACTAATGAGCTAGATCGCTCAATAATAGATGATATAGATAGACCTCATCGCTAGATTACATATCAATCAGACGACGATAGCTAGATACAGACAGACAGATAGATAGATATATGGACAGATAGATAATGATAGATAGAGAGATATAGATAGTAGCCTCGACCTCGATTTATAGAATCATCGTGTAGATAGATGTGAAGTAGTGATATAAACTAGTAGTGATAGATACTACTACGTCGTACTACTAGCTACGATCGTCATCGATAGACTAGACCGATCCTATCGAGATCCGATAACTACCTGTCGATAGACTCGCTACGATAAATATAGAATAGTAATATGATAGATTTAAGTGACGTTAGAGATAAAAACAATGTAAACATGAATTAAGTAAATATAATAGATGATAGATAACTGAAAGTAGCATGCATCAGTCTACTAAGTAGTAGATGATCATCCGACGATAGAAGATAGCGATAGTAGCCTGCACCTGTACGACTGAAGTGATAGAATTTAGCTAGTCACTCAGCTACGTAGTAGCTACGCTTACGCCTCTTACTCCCTCCCTGCTCTGGTCGCTTTCTTCCTCATCGCTCGTAGCTCGCTGCTCTCCATGTCGTCTCTCGCGTCTGCCGCCTGCTCGCCCTCTCTTCGGAGCCACCGGCTACAGTTGCTATCTCTTTTCCTCGGTCTGTTCCCTTTGTCCTTCAATCCACTCTTCTTTACCTACCACACGTGTCTGTCCCCGAGCTTACACTCTCTAACTCCCCACCCCCCTCTGGTTTCCTAATCGGCAGGATTACAGCATCCGTACTCGAAACGCAGTGTGGGGGCTGCATTGTGTCGCTGCTGAACTCAGACTGTTGGGACACGCCACGAATGGGCAATGCACTAAGACAGTAACTGCAGATAAAGGATATTAGGAGCAACAGGGAGCAGATGACAGAACTGGTGGGAACTTACCCAGCTCGCTTGTAACGTAAAGTTGCAATAAGCATCTATCAGACCATGTCTTCCATCTTCCCGTATGTGCAGATTGGCTGGCACCAAGCTGTGTCCGTGTTGGGCGGGAGCAGGGGGGTGGGTAGGTGTGGTGTTTGGCTTCGTCCTAATCACCATCTACAAGCCCACCGCTGGTCTGTTATAAACAGCTGATCAAGAGACTGATGATGGAAGTAGTTTGCTCAGTATAAAAACCCCCATTCCTCAGCTCCTCCCTGCCCTGCGTTCACACCCTGCAAGTACCAACATTCCAGCAGACCCCATGCAATTAACCATTTCACGCCCGCACACTCCACCTCGTTCCTGCCATAGGCGCAAGTCCAGGGGACTCGTCCAACCGCTACGCGCACGTACACAGGAAACAGCGGCGACCCCACATAAAACTTAGGCTACGCTGAGCTCACAAGGCAAGCCACCCATTAAATTCAGAACAGCACAAGGTAGCGAGGGGTAACTCGCATTAACAAATGGCGATACTTAGGGCGCCAACAGGGGAGGCAAACAACACGCGAACACCAACAACTCGGCACTGCCAAACCAAATAATCAATGGTAAAATGACTTTAGTATATAATACTGGTAAGATAGTTGGCACAACAAGACTCGGTTCAATGTCTGGCATGAGACACTAGGACAGGGGGTTCCTGGGTTTAACACATCCTGAAAACAACTGTTTAAAATGCCGCCTATCGGCAGTGGGTGGTGGGGGGCCGTACAGTGGAAGCGATATGGCTTAGACAGGAACATAACGTCGGGTGGGCTTGTGGAGGGGGTATGGAGGCTGACTAACACTTTCTGATTATGAAGGGCCTTAACTAATCATCCGTGAACTGATAGCTGGAGGACTGAACTTACACCGGATTGGTGGACTGAGTTGAAGGAGGGGGGAAGAGTGGGGTAGTTCGTGCAGGTCAAGTAGAAGATAACAGGTATGCAGGAAGGAGAACTTTTTTAAACTGGCGCCATTTCAGTGTCCGCAGGGTACGTCCTGAGCAAAGTTTTCACTTGCTTCATGGTAGGGGCACCCCTGGCCAAAGAGCCCTTGGTGCAGGTCGCATCCCCTGCACCTCTGGTGTCTTACGCCCCTGATGGTTTCCATTAAAGGAATTAAACTATTTTTACATTGGGTTTTCTGTTTTCTAATTAAAAAGAGTTTTGTCAAACTGCACAGCTATAGCTCATTTTAGATTTATTATGTGTAGTGGTTTAGCTGCCAGACGTGTTTTTCTTCTGCCAAACAAAATGTAAAGTGATTGTGCCATATGTAAACAGGTGCACTCTCTAACATGCAGTTTTGGCAGAAAAATTGACACCTACAAGGAATGCGGTAGTGTCGTTTTTCAAACAGCTAGACGTTGTCGCAGGCTAGACATCGCCGATTGTTGTAACATAAAGAAACATTCTGCATTGGTTCCTGATTACGCTGGGGCCCAAACTGCGGTCCTTCAGATGTTCTTGGGCAGTTTCTGCCATTGCCAGAGTTGTAATTTGCAAATCCTCTAGGAAGGCCCAGGCTGGGAATCCAGAGGTCTAATCAGAAATATAGTTCTCAAACTGTACTATTCTATGAGGGAGAGGTATTAAGAAGCATGGAGAGAACTAGAGTAATCTACTGCCATGCAGATGCATGTCCCCTCAATTTAAAGCGTCGTCAATGGTAATCATAAATATCAGTAAATAGGAAATCCAGTGACTCTAACCATTTAGTTTTATTCCCCTTTAAAAACATACTGTTCAGTTAAATGGTTACAGCAAAAAGAAATACGCGCATCCAGCCAACGATATAACAGCCCCTCAGTTATCCCTTTAAAAAAGCCCCGGTTCTGTGTTAAACTTCAAATACGCCGATTAACAATGAACAATTAACCTGTACCAAGTGATAGCGTTCACCCGAAAACAATAGAACATAAAGAAAAATGTTAATCAAATATTATTTAAAAGTTACCGTGTATACTATTGATACCTACGAGATATAAATTTCATATTAATGTTGTGTTCAAAAACAGGGGAAAGAAAGATACCTTGGGCAGGTGGAGGTAGGATTAGTACGGTCTAACCTCCCAATATCAGCACACGGAAAGTTTTTCTGCCAGGACTTCATAATGTTCAGCGTATCTTAAAATGTAGGAAAGCCCATGGCACTAACCGTGCAGGGGAAACTGTACGTGTGTGAGCTCTCAACAAAACAATATTGGGAGTGGAATAACCAATCCGCCAGTTACTTTCATTTTTAATAGTTAATTTTTTACAGTACTAGTTGTGCTTTTAAGGAGAATTTACGGGTTACAGACACCCCAACCCACCCCCTCCCCCAAATGGTACCGATGCTTCACCAAAAGGATTGCAGTGCCGATCTTGACTCTGCCTCTTTCCCTCCAAACATAATCTTGCCATTGGAGCAGTCTGGGGGGTGTCCTGGGGACTTTCACAACAGGGGCGGTGGCTTGCTACAGCCCAGCATTCACATTTGTTGTGGTTAAAACAGGTCAAACCCAGAGGAAGGGAGTATGCTATATATGTCCTCTACCCAGGGTACTATTAGGGGGTTTGGGAGTTATTGTTACCGCTTCAAAGTACAGAAACCATTAACAATGTTTATTTGACAGACTTTATCCCAGGAACTAGTAACTTTCGAAAGACAAAATGATACACCAGTTTGATTAGCGAAACACGGGCAAACATAAGGGTAAAAGGTCATTTCCGCTTATACTCTCTCCTTATAAATTATTAGTATGGTGGTGGGAGAGGATTGAAGCTTTCGCCTGTCGGGTGCGATTATCAGTAATATATTGACTTACTGCGGGATCGTTTGAGAAAAGTGACTTGACACACATATTGTTGGTTTCTACTACTTACGGTAAGGGGAAATCGGGTAAGTAAATGATAATTGTTACAGCTTTTAAATCTATTACACACTGCAGTAGGAACAAAATGATATTACCCAAACTATTAATAAAAGGAGACACAGGCTACGCACTTTAAAGCTTTATGTGAGAAGCAGGCAGAAGGGAACCCAAAGATAACACAGTGTACATACATGTATCTACTGTTATCGTAATTTCCATAAAGATTGAGACATGAGCACTGATATGCCCAAATAAAACGACATATCACAAACACGTACATCACATGTGATATTTTTTATATTCTCCTGTAGGACTCACACGTGTCGTTAATAGTGTTGAGACTCTGGGTGCAGCACTGATATTACAAATTCATTTTAGTATTATCGACCAAATCAGGTCTAATTGTTGATTCCTAAAGCTGGACAACACAGTACCAATCTGTAAGATCCTAGTCCTGTCATTTCTACAAAGACGAAGGAACAACCCCACGTTAGAGGATTCTACATAACAGTATTGAGATCTACTGTACATGTTACCATCCGGTAGATGATATCTGTGTCATGTATCAGTATGACCCGGTAGACACGTTCTATCGGATACGGCTTAGAAGGAAGATACTTTCTATTCTAATTACATATATACGTGTGTAGACAGACGTTCTACGAACATATACATACGCTTGGTAAGTCAGGGAGAAAAATCTTTGTTCGTATCTACCCTGTGTAGAGAGGACTATTCTATCGGTATTAAGTCTATAGTAAGGTATAGGAGAACGTTCACTTTACGTACGGTATAAGGGCCTATCTGTACTCAATTATTTCCAGCGCGGATAACATTCATGTTACACCTCGTGCATTACCGAAGGGAGCGAATTCGTCTGTTACAGTAATACCAGTAGTAGGGGGAGAACATGCTATCTGTCATACAGTAATAAACCGGTATGCTAAGGGAGAACGTTATTAGAGTATTACGATATACCCGGCGGTTGGCTAAGGTGAGAACATTCTTCTTACTGCAGTTATAGACGTAGTTTAGAGTTTGCCCGGGAGACTATCTTCGTAACCGTGTAGAGGAGAACGGTGCTAAGTAACATAGCACCGGTAGAGGAAATTTCGAATCTGTATACAGTATATACCGGTAGAGGAGTAAACGTTTATCTTGTAACAGAGATATACCCGTTAGAGGGAGAACATTCTTATCTGGTATACATATAACCCATGTAGAGGAGAACGTCTATCGTATACCGTTATACCGCGTAGAGGGAGACAGCTTATACTGATAACGAGTATATACCCAGTAGAATGGGAGAACATTACTATCTGTATACAGTTATATACCCGGTAGAGAGCTTTATGACAGTAATCCCATGAGGGATCTATTCTGTATACAGTAATACCCGTTAGAGTGAGAACATTCATCATGGCCGTATACACACCCTTATATACCCGGGTAGAGGGAGACACTTCTAATCTGTAGTTACATAATACCCGGGGGAGTAGGGAGAACGATCTATCTGTATACAGATATTACCCGTAGAGGAGAACAATCTATAACTGATCACAGTATCTACCCGGTAGAGGGAGAACATTATTCGTGCTAGAGTACTAAGGCTATCATACCCGGGTAGAGGGAACCTTTATCGATACTTTACCTAGAGAAAGTTACTGTAACGTAACATAGCCGGTAGAGGGAAAGACGGTTTCTATTATATACAGTTAGACCTGGTAGAATTGAGAAGACGTTCATATGTATACAGTATATACCGTTGTAGAGGGAAAACGTTCTATCTGTAATACAGATTGCGGAATCCGCATTATGAAGCTGGGGGCGCGGGGGGGGGCGCGAAACGCGCGCCGAAGAGAGAGCGAAGGTCAGAAGGAGACGCTATCGATAGGTACTGCAGGTAGAGAGGGAGGGACCTATATTAACAGTATGACGACGGTAACAGAGACACTTCTTGCGTCTACGTATGATACCGAGCAGCCCTCGGGCGGGCACGGAGAACGTTATTGTAGAGCAGAGAAGATCATAACCGGGAGAGGGAAGGATATCCGTCCCTCTATCCGGGCTACTATACCGTCTAACACTGGTATAGGACTTTTGAAAGTATCCACCGTAGTAGGGAGAAAGCTTTTTCTGTATACAGTACCTACCACCCGTTAGAGGGAAGAACGATTCTATCTGTTACAGTATACAGCGTAGGAGGAGGAAATTCTCTCTGTAAAATACCATAATCACCCGGTAGAGGGCAACGTTCTATGTGATACAGTAGATATCCCGTAGAGTGAGAACTGTTCATCTGTATACAGTATATATCCGGCGTAGAGGGAAAACGTTCTAATCAATAACAGTAATACATATGCTCCACTTTTAACGTACTCGAGCAGAGCAGAAACGTTCTTACTGTATACGAGATATAGCACCGGTATAGAGGAGAACGTTCTACTGCTGTATACAGTATATACCACCTTATAAGGAGAAACATTCTATCTTGTCTACATATTACACGGTATCGGAGAACGTTCTACACAATACATATCATTAACCCGTGTAGAGGGAGAACATTAGTCCTATATACAAGTATATACCCGTATAAGGAGAACCGTTCTATCCTGATACAGTATAGACACGGTATTAGAGTTGAGAACTTCTTATGCTATATACAGTGATATACAGTGTACTAGGCGATAACTTCTATCTATATCAGTCATATATAACGTAGAGGGAAACAATTCGTACTGTAGACCGTAATTCACGGTATCAAAGGAACGTTCTATACCGTACTATAAGCAGTTCTCATATACCCCGAAACAGTAATAAAGTGGAACGAATCTTGATCATAATACAGTATATATACTGGTTACGGAGAAAACATTCTATCTATAACATGTAATACTATACGTAAGAGGGAGAACATTCTATCTGTATCATATATATCGGTAGAGGGCGATCAACGTCTACTTATACAGTAATACCGGTAGGAGCTTCTACCTTATAAGTTTACCGGTAGAGGGTATAGACGTTCTATCTGTATACAGTTATGATACCCGGTAGAGGGAGAATGATCTATCTGTTCAGTATTAACATGTCGGCCCTCGACCGAATGAGTAAGACACCGGGCTGAAGAGCAGGGGACGAGCAGATTTAGTCGATAGGAGACGAGAGTGCACTGTAGGACATAGATGTTACACTTAGCGTAGAGGGATACGTTTCTATCTGTATACAGTATATACGGTCGAGAGGAGAACGTTTCTATTGTTACAGTATTACACCGTAGAGTGAGAAACGTTCTATCTGTAAACAGTAATTCCCGGTTAGGGGAGAGAACGTCTATCTGTATACAGTATCTGGTTACGAACCTTGTACCGTACTGTGGATACCCGGTATTACTTTCAGTGCTTCAGATCTTATACAGTAATAGTACCTTGACCCAGGTAGTTGTTAAATCTACTTGTATCTCTATTATACCCGTAGGGTACGAGTGAACTCTCTCGATCTTATATACAGTTTCTATGTATTAGACGAGCATTTATCTGTATAGCCGTATATACGGTAGAGGGTAGAGAACCCTAGCTTCGGTGGTCTGTACACACCAGACTATACCCCGGAGTAGAGGTACGGAACAATTCCTAGAGGTCTGTAAAGTATAATACCCAGTAGAGGGAAAGAACATTCATCGTGTATACAGTACAATACCCGTAGAGGGAGAACATTTCTATCTGTATACAGTATATCCAGTAGAGGGGGCGAAAACATTCTTCTGTATACAGTATGATAAATCCCGGTAGAGGGAG
The DNA here is from genome assembly GCA_019447015.1 of Hymenochirus boettgeri. Lineage (NCBI taxonomy): Eukaryota > Metazoa > Chordata > Amphibia > Anura > Pipidae > Hymenochirus > Hymenochirus boettgeri. Next base: position 82,721,748 of record CM033476.1, on the reverse strand, counting down.
AACATTCTATCTGTATACAGTATATACCGTGTAGAGGGAAAGTTCTATCTTGTATACAGTACTATAGCCCGTAAGGAGAAACGTTCTATGCTATATACCGATATACCGGTATATGCGAAACGTAATTCTATCTGTATTTACATAGGTAGGTTATCTGTCAAAACCAGGTAGAGGGAAAACGTTCTCTATCTGTATACAGTATTACCCGGTAGATAGGAGAACGTTCTAATCTGTATACAGTATATACCGGTAGAGGGAAAACGTTCTTCTATCATATAACAGTATATAACACGGTATAAGGGAACTTTCTATCTGTATACAGTAATACCCCGGGTAAGGGGAACGTTCTACTGTAACAGTATACCCGGTGTATGAGGGGAAAAAACTTCTATCTATATACAGTATATACAACGTATAAGGGAGAACGTTTCTATCTGTATACAGTAATACACGGTAGGAGGAGGAAAACGTTCTATTGTACTACACGATAAACGCGTTAGAGGGAGACGATCTATCTGTTTACAGTATAACTACGGTAGAGGCGAAAGGAAATTCTTCGTATACGTATATACCCGGTTAGAGGGAGAACGTTCTATCTGTATTACAGATATAATACCCGGTTGGAGAGTCGAGAACGTTCGATCTGTATACGTATACTACCCGGTTAAGGTGAAACTTCATCAATATACAGTATTACTACACGGTATAAGGAGAACGTTCTAACGTATACAGTATTACACGGCTTATAAGGAGAAACGTTTCTATCTGTATCCAGTATATACAACGGTATATATTAGAATCATACCTTCTATCTGTATACAGTATATACACGGGTTTACTAGGGAGAACGTTCTAAATCAATATACAGTAATACAAGGTATAGGGAGCACATTCTATCTATATACCTTATATACCGTATAAGGAGAACGTTCTATCTGTTATACAGTAGATACACGGTATAGGGAGAAACATTCTATCTATATCAACAGTATATACATGGTATAGTGGGAGAAATTTATATATTTACACAGTATATATACGGTAGAGGGAAACATTCTATCTGAATACCAGTATAACTCAACGTATAAGGAAATTCTATCGATATAGACAGTGATCTACACGTTAAAGGAGAGAACGTTCTATATAACTATACCGTATATACACGGTATAAGGCGAGAACATTCTATCTATAACATCTATGGTAGTGGACACTTGTATAGATAGATAAACGGATAGAGGGAGCACATTCTATTATGATAACAGTATATTACGAAGTAGGGAAGTCACAGTTCTACTGTATACAGTCATATACCCGGTTAGGGAGGGGCAGAACGGTCACCTGTATACAGTAGACATGCTATACCCGGTAAGGCGGAGCAGTATCTATCTTGTTTACAGTATATCCACGGTGAGGGAGAGAATGATTCTATCTTTTAATTAGTACACGGTTTAGAGGGGAGAATCGTATCTATTGACAGTATAATACCCGGTGAGAGGAGAACGTCTATCGGTAGACGTAAGTACCCGGTACAGGGGAACGTTCTATCTGTATACATATATACGCCGTAGAGGGAGAACCTTTCTATCTGTATACAGTATATTACCCGTTAGAGAGGAGAACGTTCAGATCGTTATCCCGTAGGGAGTCTTAGTATACAGTTATTTACCGGTCGGCCTAGAGGGCAAACGTTCTCTCAATATACGATAACATACGGTTATAAGGAGAACGATTCTATCTAGTATACAGGATATACACGGTATACAGGAGAAACGTTCATCGTATACAGTATACACCTTCATCATCTGTATACTATATCCCCGGAGAGGATAGTAGGGGAACGTTCTAATCAATGATAAGTATATATCACGGTATAGGGAGAGAACTCTATTTATATACGAATACCCGGTAGTAAGGAGAACGTTTCAATTGTATACCGTATCATACACGGTAACGGGAGAACATTCATCTATATACAGTATATACATGTAATAGTGGAGACATTCTATCTATAGTACCGTATATACTACGGGGAGGGGAAGAACATTCGATCGTAATCTATGACCGTTATAAGCAGTTCTATCATATCAAATACACGGTATACAGGAAACGTTTATCTATATACAGTAATACAAACCGGTATAAGGAGAACTTCTATCTATTACAGTATATACAACGGTATAGAGACATTCTATCTTATACATAAATGTATAGGGCCTTCTATTATACAGAATCGTAGAGGGAGAAACATTCTATCTGGTATACAGTATATACCGGTATAAGGAGACTCTTCTAAATCTTATTACAATCATACCGGTTAAAGGAGAACGTTGCTCTCTCTATACAGTATTATACACGGTATAAGGACGAAATTCTACTAAACAGATAACGGTTAGAGGGGAATGTGCTTCTATATAAGTAATATGCGGAGAGGGAAACGTTCTATCTATATAACATGGCTTATAAGGAGAACGTTTTTCTATATACAGTTATACACGTTAGAGGGAGAACCTTCTAATCTGTATACTTATATACACTGTCGAGGGAGAACATTCTATCTATATAAAGTATATACACGGTAGAGGAGAAAGTTCTATCTATACTACAGTAATATACATGTAGAGGGAGAACATTCATCTGTACACAGTATAGACACGTATAAGGGAGAACGTTCTATCCTATATCCAGTATATACACGTAAGAGGGAGAACATTCTTCTGTATACAGTATTACCGGTAGAGGGAAGGAACGTTCTAATCTATATACAGTTATATACACGGTAATAAGGAGAACGTCTATCTGTATACAGTAAATACTGGTATAGGGAGAACATTCTATCTGTACACAGTATATACAACGGTATAGGGAATAACGCTATCTATATACATTTCTCACGGTATAATATAATTTTTATCTATATACATAATAGACACTGTATAAAGGAGAACTTCTATCTATATACAGTTATACCACGGTAGAGGGAGAACTCCATCTATATACAGTGATATACACAAGTAGAGGGAGACTTCTATCTGTTATACAGAGATACACCACGGTATAGGAGAAACGTTTCTCATCTATATACAGTAATATACCCCATAGAGGGAGAACGTTCGATCTCATATACAGTATATGCATCTGTAATATAGGAGAAGTTACTATCTATAATAACAGTATGTACAACACTGTAAGGGAGAACGTTCTATCTATCTACGTATATACATTGTAGTAGTAAGAACATTCTATCTAATACAGTATAATACACGTATACGGAGAACGTTCTATCTGTAATACGGTAAGACACGGTAGTGGAGAACGTTCTACTCTATATACAGTTATACAACGGTAGAGGGGAGGACGTTTATATCTGTATGCATTATACCCCGTATAAGAGAAATTCTATCTATATACAGTATATACACGGTAGAGGGAGACATTCTATCTATATACAGTATATACACGGTTAAGGATAACAGTCTATCTATATACAGTATATACAAGTATAAGAGAACATTCTATCTATATCCAGTATATACACGGTGAGGGAAGACGTTCTACTATCTAATACGTATTACACGGTATAAGGAGAACGTTCATCTACATACTAATTACACGTAGATGGAGAACGTCTATCTATATACAGTTATACAAACGGTATAAGGAGAACATTCTATCTATATCCAGTTATACACGGTAATCAGGAGAACATTCTAATCTCATATACATTCTATCACGGAGAGGGAGAACGTTCTATCTATATACAGTATATACCGGTATAAGGAGAACTTTCTTCTATATACGTATATACCCGGACTCAGGAGAACGTTTTCTATCTCTTACAGTATTATACACGGTACTAATGATAACGTTACTATCTATATACAGTACCTATACACGGTAGAGTTAGAACGTCTATCTATATACATTATATACCCGTTAGAGGAGAACGTTCTACTCTAGATACAGTAATATACACGTAAAGGAGGACGTTCTATCTATATACAGTATATACACGGTAAAATAGGGAAGGAAATACGTTCTATCTATTATAATCATAAATAACACGGTATTAAGGTAAAACGTTCTAATCTATTGATTATCTACCCGTTATATACGAGGGATAACTGTTCTATGCTATATACAGAATGTAGCCCGTTATCAGGAGATACTTCCTATCTGTATAGAGTATATACACGGTATAAGGGGAGAACGTATCTATCTAATATACAGTATATACCCTGTAGAGTGAGCACATTCTATTGTATACATAATATAACAGTATAGGTAGAACGTTCTATCTATATACAGATATACACGGTTATACAGGAGACGTTCTATCTGATAAAAATACAGTAATATACACGTTATAAAGGAAAAAACGTTCTACATCTATATCCATATAATATCACGGGTAGAGGGAGAACTTCTATCATATAACAGAATCTATCACGTATACAGGAGAACGTTCCTATCTATATACAGTATATACCCGTATAAGAGGAGAACATTCTATCAGTAATATAGTATATCACCGGTATACCAGGAGAACATTCATCTTATACAGTATATACCGGTAGAGGGAGAACGTTCTATCTAGATACGTAATATAACGTATAAGGAGAAGCGTTCGATCTATAATACAGTATAATACCCTGGTATAAGTGAGAACATTTCTATCTGTATATAGTATACACGGTTAGGTAGAACGTTCTAATCTGTATACAGTATATAACGGCTTATAGGAGAACGTTCTATCTTATCTATATACAGTAATACAGGTAATAAGGATAACGTTCTATCTATATACATGTATATACACGGTAGTTAAAGGAGAACGTTCTATCTATATACAGTTATACACGGTAGAGGGAGAACATTCTATTTATATACAGTATATACCAACGTAATAGGTAGAACGTTCTATCTATACTACAGAAATATACACGGTAACTAGGAGAACGTTCCTACTATATACCGTATATCACGGTAATAGAGAACGTTCCTAGCTTATACAGTATATACCGGTATAAAGGAGAACGTTTATCTATAATAACAGTATATACACGGTAGAGGGAGACATTCTATCTATATACAGAATATACACGGTTAAGGTAACGGTTCTATCTTATACCCTATAATACACGTGTAGAGGAGAACATTCTATTTATATCAGTATTACAAACGGTTATAGGGAGATCGTTCTATCTGTATACAGTTCTACCCCCGGTAGAAGGGAGAACGTTCCTATCTGTATACATATATACACAGGTATAAAGGAGAATCATTCTATCTATATCACATAGATACACGGTAGAGGGAGAATCATTCGATTTAATATACAGTATATACACGGTATAGGGAGATCGTTCTTCTTGTATACAGTATAAACGGTAAGGGAGAACTTCTATTTATATACAGTATATACACGGTAAGTAGAACGTTCTATCTAATAACAGAATATACCGGTATAAGGAGAAGTTCTACTATATAACAGGATATAACACTGTAGAGGAGAACATAACAGAATTTCAGATGATACTTTCTTTAGTGAGGGGCTTGATTTTCCTTTTAACCCTTACTGGATGTCGGAAATGGGTGCTTCGCTTACCTGGCACGATTCTGTTACTCTGCAATGGGGATTACGGTATCCGCGGACGCAGTCACGGCAACTTGCCAACTCCCTGCAGAACTTTTCATTCTCTATGCAACAAAGCACTAACATTTAAACAAATAGTGTGTATAAGATAAAGTTGAGTTACAGCCCAGAAAACCCTGATAACTCCATATTCAATGATTAACCCCCAAAATCTCTAATTGCGTTTTATTCTTTTCCTTCATCTAAGGCGCCCATGGTGAAGTTATTCGAACTTACAGACCCAGGATCCCTTGCCAGTCCTGGTCTCCTCTTTCTGGGGGAGAATAATGTCAGTCATGTCCGCAACGGTGCATGTCACAGCCATGTCTGCCATCAATTACCAATCAATCTTGTTTATAACCCACAGCCTCGCCATAACAGGGAGCAAGAGGAGTGCTCTCCACGTCCCGGTGAGGGATTCCTGTTTCTATAAGTTCTAATACTCACCGTGGGAATCTTACAATAAACGTAAGAATAAAATGCCCTGGGGTTTTGGGGGGAGTCCTTTGGATATGTCAAAGTGTTCTTGGATTACCCATTAAAATGATAGAGCGATTGTCTATGTTATTCCTACAGAATTAATTACAATTGTGAGATGCCTAAAGTCACTATTGTGAGTACGTAAAAGTCACTTATTGTGGATAGTAAAGTGAGTACGTCAGTCACTATTGTGAGATACGTAACTTGGCTTATTTCAAGTCCCACTATTGTGAGATAGTGAATCACTATTGTGAATGCGGTAATGAGTCACTATTGTGAGATAGTTAAAGTCACTATTGCTGAGATAGGTAAAGTCACTATTGTGAGATAGGTAAGTCACTATTCGTAGATAGTACAGTCACTATTGTGAGATAGTAAGTCACTATTGTGAGATAGGTAAAGTCCACTATTGTGAGATAGGTAAATCACTATTGTGCGATACGTAAAGTCACTAGTCACGATTGTCGGATAGGTAAATGTCACTATTGGGAGATAGGTAAAGTCCTATTGTGAGATTGGTAAAGTCACTCGTGTGGAGATACGTAAAGTCACTATTGTGAGATAGTAAAGTCACCTATTGTTATATTAGTAAAGTCACTATTGTGGAGATATGTAAAGTCACTATTGTGTAAATAGGTCAAAGTCACTATTGTGAGATAGGTAAAGTTCACTATTGTGGAGATGGTAAAAGTCACCTAATTGTGAGATTAGTAAAGTCAACTATTGTGGATACGGTAACAAGTCACTATTGTGAAACGGTAAAGTCACTATTGGTAGATAGGTAAGTCATATTGTGACGATTAGGTAGTCACTATTGTGAGATATGGTACAGTCACTAATTGTGAGATAGTAAGTTACTATTGTGAGATACTTTAAGTCACTATTGTGAGATAGGTAAAGTCACTATTTTTGATATCCGTAGGTAGAGGGAGAACATTCTATCTGTACACAGTATATACACGGTATAGGGAGAACGTTCTATCTATATACAGTATATACACGGTAGAGGGAGAACATTCTATCTGTATACAGTATATACACGGTAGAGGGAGAACGTTCTATCTATATACAGTATATACACGGTATAAGGAGAACGTTCTATCTGTATACAGTATATACATGGTAGAGGGAGAACATTCTATCTGTACACAGGCGTATGGTTGATCACAGTTGAATATAGACAAAACAAACAGCAAAACAAAAGGCCGTGCATTAATTTAAAAACAGTAAAACTAATACTCAATCCTGCTCCGACGTACACACAAGACATGCCATTACTTAAAACCGAGTACTAAAAACCAAAGCGATGGGTTGTACTCATCTACCGACAGTCACAAGGATCAGTCCACTGGGGTAGTCAGAAACACCAAGTACTATGAGTCATAGCTAGGACAATCGCCAGTGTGGTAGGAAGGGATAAGGTGGCTGGAAGGGCGCGCTGGACGAGTTTCACAAAATGGGCTTAATCAACAGTACCATATTCTTTGGTACAGAACATGCGATTATGCGCTTTGAGCCCAACTCCTCAAGCATGGCTGTTTTGATTGAACAATTCGTGTTGTGTATGGACTTCAGCATGAATAGAACTTATTATTAAATATCTGGTTGCAAATAAAGTTAGTGGTGACGTGCCTGTAATTTCTATTGACCAAACCATACACCAGCAATTGTTGCCATTGGTGGATGCTCCTTCATTGCAGATAGTGTAGGAATTAGAAAAATAATGCAATTGGTGGTAAACTTACTCAAAACAGGGTTGCTGATGACTTTAGGTGGTGAAATAAAACATGTGGGTGACATAGGCTTGTCTACAAATGCCCAAATCCAATCCTCAGGTTGCTGTGAGATGCGCATCCTTCTGACAGACTGGTGCCGTGCGATTGTATTCTGATTTAAATTCACCTCTCATAGAGTATGACAAGTCCATGAGTAGTAAATGTCCACGGGATATTCTTCTATCTTGCCTTACCTGTTACGGTTGAAGGTTTGGGAGTCTGTCTAAAAAATGAAGATATGAAGTCAGACATTCATTCCAATACTATTTCTCGGTCTTTTAGCCTTGACATAAAAAAACTACAGCCCAACTATGTATTTTAAAAGTGTTCATCACCGCTCAAGCTGTTCCGAAGGAAGTCCACCAGTAAGTGCTCGGTTGTACTTAACCATTTCCTGTTTTGGACATTTATGTCTTAAAACTTCCATTTGCAGCTTTTAAAGTGAATATATTCCTTTAAGTATTGATTGAAGCCCGGGAAGTTAAGGACATGTCTTACCTTCCGTCTTCAATCAATTCACACCGGTATCGACGGAGAAGAAAGAAAACTTACCTTAACCCGATCCTCCCAGCAGCAGTGATAAAATTCCCAACCGCTTCCTGTTCAGAGTAACTATAGTGCCTGTACGATAATGCACAAATAGGCACGATAATGCGCACTATGTTACTCTGAACAGTGAAGCGGTTGAAATTTCCATCCACTGCTGCGAGGAGTGGCGTGTAAGGTAAGTTTCTTCTTTTTTCGTCTGTGGCTCCGGTGAAATTGATTGAAGAACGGAATTTAAGACATAGTCTCCTTAACCTCCTGGTCTTCAATCAATACATTAAAGGAATAGTTCATTTTTGAGCTGAACTATTTCTTTTAAAATGGCATGTCCACACTGGTCACTTGTCAGTAGCCCCAAACCAAACGATAATTACCACCATTATACTGTATTACTAAACCAGATATTTAAGCAAATTATTGCCTCCCACCATGCAGTCAATCTAGGCTGTGGTTACTGCACTCACAACCAATGATTTACGCGCCATTCTCCCTACTGTCTTCTCTGCACCTCAAAAAACTATATAAAAGCTTTCTGAGCAGAGGTAGGGCCATTCCCCTACTGCCACATGTCTCAAGCTTATAAAAAGCTTTCTGAGCAGAGGTGGGGGCCATTCCCCCTACTGCACATGCTCAAGCTTATAAAAGCTTCTTGAGCAGAGGTAGGGGGCGGATACCTTTTCCAGAACTGAAGAGAAGTTAATATTATCTGGTTACAAATGTAATAAAAATAGCAGTTGGGGTTTGCTGGCAGATAACGGCTAGTCACCAGTTTCTTGTTTTTAATTGTGGACATGCCCTTAAACAAACCATAAAAAATCCCAAAATAAAAAACTAACTATTTCACCTGGCCTAAGTGTAGTTCGATTTTCTGCGGAGCCATCTGAATAATCTCCCGCGTGTCCCATCAGATCCTTTGTGACTGAGGGGTCGACTTCTGGATATGGACCATTGCTCTCTGGAAATTCAACGTACTTCAATTCACACCATTTGCAAGGAGAACAGATATGACATCACATCGAGAGCTCCTTTCGCAAAATCCTGAAGCGAAACGACAGAATAACTAGACAAACAATCATTCAACTGAGAATAATTTCAATTCTAAAAAGCAATGACAAAGGTTAGTTAGTGACTATATATGTAAATAATACCTGGAGGGACCTGCTAGTCATTGGGCTATGAAGTCTCCGTCACGATGAAGACTGAAGGGTCTACGTAACTTTTTAGAAGCACTTAAAGGGCAAATCTTTATATATACCTAGAATGGTTTTTGGAAATGTTTGTAACCTTGGAATAAGTTTTTAAATATTCCACCAAGGCAACCCAGGTCACGGTTACAGGTACAGTGTCCTACTCATTTCACCAGTGGCTGGCAAACCTGTTATCTCTAGTTCGGTTCTTTGTCAGATTGACATGTAAACTGAATGCCCCCAGGCCCTACACTGACAGGGATAGGAATGATAACATCCAGTTTCCAGTTGGTCTTATGAGTTAAATGATTATTTTTGAAACTGCAAGAAGGGACATTTTATCCCCATGTTCATCCTATGTCTCCCAGAATCATGGGATCTTCCTGTAGTAAATTATTACTGACACTTACATCAGCCTAGGTTGTGGTGGAGAAGCAGCCAATAGCGTTGATCTTTCCATGTGTCAATCATGATGTCACAACACTTTACTTACACATCCCCCCCTAGAACACTAGTCACTTACTGTATCAGTGCTGATGTAACACAGTGGTAGATTAGCCTGGAATTCATTCTAAAAGCAGTGATTGAGACCTTTCTGTATGAATGAACATTTATTGACTTTTTTAAACCGAACTTTCCCTTAGCTTTCTCGTCTTTCCATCGGGTGTTCGAAGCATTAATGTCATTGCTACCACAGAGCGGTGGGTTCTGGGAAAGACTGAACTGCAGAACATGAGGAAAGATTCCAGATGTGAGGGAGGGCGGAGGGTGGGGGCTGCTGGCTGGACCCTACGTTCGCCTTGTTACATGTGTTTGGGAAATATCCCCCCACGTGAAGGACAGACCCGGGAAACCCTTCCCTTATTAGGACAGACTGAGTGGAAAGTTGGAAAGGAAGAAAAAAAAAATGTGAACGTTGGCCAGCAACAGAAAATGGCTTAGGTGAGGACTCGGGGACTGAAAATGAAAACACGAAGCGTTCAGAGATTTTTGTGAATGATTTAGTCCACCTCTGCCCCTAACCCAACTGATATATTCTCGCACTTTATTACCTGTATTACTAACCATATGTTAAGGTATATTTGTCCCCATTTGGCAGAGTAAGCTGGCTCCTCCCTCATGCTGTCAATCAAGGCTGTGAATGCAACATCCGAGCCAATGATTGACTGCTGTTTCCACCCTCTGTCTCCTCTGCACCATGCTCAAGCTATAAAAGCTCATTTGAGCAGACGAGAGGAGGCAGATACCTTTGCCAGAAAGGAATCGAAGTTATCATTATTATCTGGTTACAAATGCATGTAATAAACTGCTTAAAATAGCAGTTAAGGTTGTGGCCAGATAAATTACTTGATCGTTAATGACTCCACCATCTAGATTGTGCAACTGTGGTCCAAGATCTGAAATGTAATTAAAAGCAACATTGAAAACACAGACGGTCCTCGCAGTTGATTACCAATGACTCTGTGCCCTTACCTCCTGGGAACACCCGCACACATGCGAGCCGACAGCCAACTTTTCTGGCAGGAGCCCAGTCCTCGTGTGGTAAGATGCTGGCACCTGAATACATTATTATAGCACTATAATAGCAACGTCCTGAGCTTGCAATCTAATTAACTTTCTGTCCAATCTATAGTAAGAGACCCTGGAAACAAAGATGTAATAATTTATATTTATCTCCACAATGATGGTGTCCTAAAGAAATCTGTTCTGATTGGTTCATTTGTGATCCTCATTGTAAAATTTCAGGATACTGTTTATTAGTTTGGGTTCAATAGAGGTTCTACAGCTGCATAAATGGGAAACTCTGGCTCTGTATCAATGCTGTTCCTATGGACTTTCAATGTACTACAGTATGTACGGATTTATATCTTACATAGTGCTAATATGGGCCTGTCCCAAAGAGCTACAATCTAATCTAACACCTTATGGAGTAACCGTGGTATACACAGTACACATCTTTAACAGATGACGGACAGAATGTATAATATTTTCTGTCATTTAGATGTATCCCCCATACACACAGTCCTGAGTGTTCTCCAGTGTAAGTATAGAGAGAACGTTCAGCACACACGCCCCTACCAACTTTAGTACAAGAACCAACCGCGACCAAGGAAATTGGGCAGTTACGAGCAATCCAGGCGACTTAATGGCCACCGTTGGCCTTGGGCACTCTGGGAAATGTGTACACACACTAACAATAAGGGCCAATCCGTTGTACTGACAGAATCGTCCCTTTATCGGTAATGTAAGTACCCACTTAACGAGGGAACACCTGATTGTATCCCCATTCAGTGCTTAAGATTGAAAGTGATATTACAGACAAAACAACATAGATAGATAAATGATATCTGGATGATGGATAGATGAGAATAGATAGATGATAGAAGATTGAGTGGATAGGATGATGGATAGATAGATGATAGATGATGATATCTAGATGATAGATATGTAGATAAATAGATATTTATGTAATAGACAGATTATGATATATATGATATAGATCAGATGATAGAGAGATAGAGATAGCTAGATAGATAATGATAGATAGAAGATAGATAGATAGATAGATAACATATAGATAAATAGAGAGAGAGTAGAGAGAGGAGAGAGAGGAGAGGAGAGAGGTAGATAGATGATAGCTATATGATAGATACGATTGATAGATAGAAGATAGATAGATGGACAGATAGGATAGATAATCTAGATAAGATAGTAAAAGACAGAGAGACAGACAGATTAGATAGATAGACAGATGTGTAGATAGATAGATATAGATATTAGATAGATAGATAATAGATAGATAGATAGATAGATTAATAAGATGGACAGATAGATTATATAGATGGACAGACGAATAGATAGATAGATAGATAGATAAGATAGAGAGATAGATAGATGATAGATAGATAGATTATATAGATAGATAGATAGATCGATAGATAGATATATAATAGATAGATAATAATAGATAGATAATAATAGATAGATAGATAATAGATGGACAGATAGATAGGAATAGATAAGATAGATAGATAGACTAGATAGATGAGATAGATAGATAGATAGATAGATAAATAATAGAATAGATAGATGGATACATAGATAGATAATAGATAGATAGATAGATAGATGATAGATAGATAATAATAATAGATAGATAGATAATATAATAGATAATAATAGAATAGATGATAGATAGATAGATAGCTAGAGATAGATAGCTAATATAGATAGATAGTATAAATAGACAGATAGAAGATGATAGATAGGTAGATAAATAATAGATAGATGATCTATATAATAGAAATAGATAGATAGTGAGATAAGATAGATAGATAGAGGTATGATGATAGAATAGATAGATAGATAGATAGATAGAATAGATAGATAGATAATATAATAGATAGTATGGATAGATAGATAGATAGATAGATAGATAGATAGATAGATAGATAGATAGATAGATGATAGATAGATAGATAAATAATAGAGATAGATAAATAATAGATAGATAGATAAATAATAGATAGATAGATAGATAGATAGATAGATAGTATATAGATCGATAATAGACAGATAGATATATATAGATAGTAGATAGATGATAGTAGTATATAAATAATAGATAGATATATAGAATGATAGATAGATAGATAATAGATAGAGATAGATAGATAGACATAATAGATAGATTAGATAGATAGATAGATAGATAGATAGATAGATAGATAGATAGAATAGATAGATAGATGATAGATAGAGATAGATAAATAATAGATAGATAATAGATATATAGATAGATAGATAGCTCTTTTTTTATCTAGGTTAGTTTTCTAATTTTCAGTCCTGTAAATAATATTTACTTACAACAAGTGTCTGTCCCCCAGAGCTTACAATCTATAAATACACCCAGATGTTCCCTACATAAGGCAGGTTACAGATCAATGTAATTAGAAGCAGTGTGGGCTGCATTGTGTAGCTGCTGAGATAAGAATGTTGGGAACAGACAGATATGGGCAATGACATAAAGACAGATACTGAGATAAAGGATATTATGACACAGGGAGCCAGATGACAGACTGGGGGAACTTACACCAGGCTCCGCTTGTAACAGTAGAAGTTGCAATAAGCATCTATTCAGACCATGCTTCATCTCTTCACAGTATGGCAAGTGCTGCACCAGCTGTGTCCCAGTGTTGGGGGGGAGCAGGGGGTGGGTAGGTGGGTGTTTGGCTTAGTCCTAATCACCCATACACAAGCCCACCGCGGTCTGTTTATAGAAGCATGATCAGAGACTGATGATGGGAAGTAGTTTGCAGTATGAAAACCCAATTCCTCAGCTCCTCCCTCCCTGCGTTCACACCCTGCAATGTACAAACTTCCTAGGCGACCCCATGCATTAACCATTTCACTGCCAGCACACTCCACCTCTTCCTAATCAGATCAGCCAAGTCCAGGGACTCGTTCCAACCCGGCCTCACGCTGCACGTACACAAAGCACAAAGCCACCCAAAGCAAAGACAAACTTCTCCTCTACTGGGATCACTTGGGCCCCTCCATATTACCATATGGTGTTCCATACAACCACCCGCCGCAAACACAACTCGGCACTGCCAAACCAAAATATCATGGTAAAGCTTTTATATATAATACTGGTTAAAATAGTTGGCACAAAGACTGGTTAAATGCTTGGCATGCAGACACTAGGACAGGGGTGTTCCTAGGGGCTTTAAACACCTGAAAACAACTGTTTAAATGCCGCCTATCGGCAGGGTGGGTTGTGTGGGGCTTCATGTGAAAAAGCGGGACAATGGCTTCATCAAGGGAACATAAGCGTGGCTTGTGGAAGGTGGGGGGTTAATGTAGGGTGATAAACACTTCTGAATTGAAGGGCTAACTATCCTGACCGGTAGACATGGAGGGCGACCTTAACACCGATTGTGGTGGATGATGTTAAATGCGGTATTGGCGGAAGGAGAATTTTTTAAACTGGCGCCATTTCAGTGTCCCGGCGGGGTACGTCCTGAGCAAATGTTTCACGTTGCTTCATGGTAGGGGCACACCCTGGCCAAGAGCCCTGGTGCAGTCGCATCCCCTGCACCTCTGTAGCTACGCCCCTGATGGTTTCCATTAAAGGGAATATAACTATTTTACATTGGGTTTTCTTTTTTTTCTAATTAAAAAAGTTTGTCAAACTGCACAGTAAATAGCTCATTTTAGATTTATTGTGAGTCGGAGCTGCCATAGTGTTTTCTTCTGCCAACACAAAATGTAAATATTGTCCAGTAATGTAAACAGGTGATCTCTAACATGCAGTTTTCACGAAAAATTGACACTCTACAAGGAATGCTGGGATGTGTCGTTTTTCAAACATCTAGACGTCGCAGGCTAGACTCGCCGGGGAGTAACTAAAAGCAACATTCTGATTGTGTACGGCAGTGGTGCCCAAACTGCGGCCTTCCAGATGTTTTGCAAGCTGCAATTGCCAGAGTTGTACATTTCGCAAACATCTGAAGGCCACAGGCTGGAGATCCATAGGTTCTAATCAGAAGATATTTCTCTAATGTACATTTCTAATGTAGGGTAAGGATATTAGAAGCATGGAGAGAACAGCGCTAATCTACTGCCATAGCAGATGCATGTCCCATCAATTTAAAGCGTCGCAATGTAAATCAGTAAATATCAGCATATAAATAGGAAACCAGTGACCTAACCAGTTAGTTTATTCCCCAGTTTTTAAAAACATTACTGGTTCAGTTAAAGGTTAACAGCAAAAAGAATAACGCAGCATCCAAGACGATATTACAAGCCCCAGTATCCCTTTAAAAAAAGCCCCGGTTTCTGTTTAATCTTCACTACGCCATTAACAAGGAACAATTAACCTTTACCCAAGTGATAGCGTTCACCGAAAACAATAGACATAGAAGAAAAATGTTAATACAAATATTATTTTAAAGTTACGTGTACTACTTATTGGATAACTAAACGTCATATAAAGTTTTCATATTATAGTTTGTTCAAAAACAGAAAGAAAGGAACGGGCAGGGAGGTAGGATTAGTACTGTCTACCTCCCAATATCACACCAAGGAAACGTTTTCTGCCAGGCTCCTAATGTTCAGGCTATCTTTAAATGTAGGAAAGCCCAGGGCACTAACCTGCAGGGAAACTGTACGTGCTGTGACTCCTCAACAAACAATATTGGGAGTAGGAATAACCAATCCCCAGGTACTTTCATTTTTAAATAGTTAATTTTTACAGTATAGTTGTCTTTCAAGGAAATTTACGGTTAAAAGCACACCCCAACACACCCCCTCCCCAAATGTAACCCAGGCTTGCACCAAAAAGTGATTGCAGTGCCGATCTTGACTATGCCTCTTTTCCAGCTCCCAAACATAATCTTGCATTGGACCGTCTGGGGGGTGTCCTGGACTTTCACAAAGGGCGGTGGCTCTACAAGCCAATCCGTCATTCACAGTTTGGCTTGGGTAAAATACAGCAACACCCAGAGTGAAGGAGTAGCTATATATGTCCTCCACCCAGTGGTACTATTAGGGGGGTTTGTGGAGTTATTGTTACCCTTCAAAGTACAGAAACCATTAAACAATGTATTTGACAGACTTTATCCCAGGAACTAGGTAACTTTCTAAAGACACATGATACCAGTTTGATTAGCGAACACGGCAAACAAAGGGTAAAAGTCATTACTCTTCCGCTTATACTTCCGCTTATAAATTTATTAGTATTGGGAGTGGGAAGGGATTAAAGCTTTCGCCTGTAGGGCTGCGATTAGTCGAATATTATTCGACTTACTCCGCGGGATGTTGAGAAAAGTGACTTGACACACTATATTGTTGGTTCTACTGACGGTAAAGGGGAATCGGGTAAGAAATGATAATTTTTATGCTTTTAATCTATTACATTACACGCAGAGGAGAAACAAAATGATATTACCAAACTATAATAAAGGAAGACCCAGGCTAACGCACTTTAAAAGCTTTATGTCAGAAGTCACAAGGGAACCCAAGAAAACAGTTGTAAATTCATGTATAATGTAATCCATAAAGATGAACATGCAATAATGCCGCAAATAAAACGACATATACATCATCAACACGAAACATGTATATTGTTATATTCCTGTAGGACTCACAGTTTCTGTTAATGTGTGGACTCTTGGTGCGCACTGATCTTACAACAACTTCATTTTTTTAGTATTATCCAGAACCAATCAAGGTCTATTGTTGACTCACTAAAGCTGGACACACCCAGTACCAATCTGTAAGATCCTAGTCCTGTCATTCTACAAAAGACGAAGGAACACCACAGTCCGAGCATTCCTACTGTTACATATATACCGGTTTAGAGGGAGAACATTCTATCTAATATCAGTATATACCCGGTAGAGTGAAACGTTCTAATCTGTATACAGTATATACCCTGGTAGAGGGGAGAAATTCTATCTGTATACAGTATATACCCGGATGGTTAGAGGGAGAACATTCTATCGTATACAGTTATATAGCGTATAAGGAGAACGTTCTATCTATATACAAGATATACACGGTATGAAGGGAGACGTTCTATCTGTATACAGTATTATACGCAAGTGCGGGAGTAACATTCTGCTTTAAATCAGTATATACCCGGTAGAGGGAGGAAGTTCATCTGTATACAGTAATACCCAGTGTAGGAGGGAGAAACATCTATCTGTATACAGTATATACACGGTATGAGGGAGAACGTTCTAGTCTGTATAACAGGATATACCCGGCGGTAGGTAGGGAGAACATTCTATCTATATACGTATATACCCGTGTTAGAGTTGAGGGGAGACGTTCTATCTGTACAGTATACCCGGTTAGAGTGAAGAACGGTCTATCTGTAACAGTATCTACACCGGTAGAAGGGAGAACATTTATCTAACGTATATACCGGAGGTGAAACGTTTATCTGAACGACCGTTAGAGGAGAACAGTCTATCTGTATACAGTATAACTACCGTAGGAGCGAGAACTCTATCTGTATACCGTATATACCGGTTAGAGGGAGAAACAGTTCTATCGTATACAGTATATACCCCGTAGAGGGAGAACATTTATTGTATACAGTTTCCCTTATTCATGATCACTATCGTTAAGGGAGCAACTTCTATCTGATACAGTATATACCCATAGAGGGAGAACAATTATTCTGTATACAGTAATGACCCGGTTGAGGGAGAACATTCATCATGTATAGCCCGTCTATACACAAACCATCCCAGGGTAGAGGGGAGCAACATTCTATCTGTATTACAGTAGTATACCCGGGAGAGGGAGAACGTCTATCTGTATACAGTATATACCCAGAGAGGGAGAACAATGTCTTGGGGGGTGGGTTTTTTCATCTGGATACAGTATATCCCGGTAAGGAGAACATTATCTGCTAGTACAGGGATATACCCGCGGTAGAGGAGAAACCATTCTATCTGTATACAGTATTACCCAGTTAGAGGGAAAACGTTTATCTGTATACAGTAACATAGCCGGTAGAGGTTACAACGTTCTATCTACGTATACATATAACCTGGTACGAAGTGAGAAGATTCTACTGTATTACATATATACCCGTGTAGAGGAGAAAACGTTCTATCTTGTATACAGGTATATACCCGGGAGGGACGAAGTTCAGTATCTGCTATACAGTTATACCGGGTAGAGGGAAACACGTTCTATATATATAACAGCTATATACACGGTAATAAGGAGAACTTTCTATCTGTATACAGTATATAGAAAGCCCGTATAGGACGAGAACTTTCTATTGTTACAGTATATACACCGGGTAGAGGGAAAACGTTCTATCTATATACGTATATACACGGTAGAAGGAGAACTTTTATCTTGTATACAGTAATATCACACCGGTAGAGGGAGAATGTTCTATCTGTATACAGTATATACCAGGTTTTGAGGGAGAACGATCTACTCTTTACACGATATAATACACGGTAGAGGAGAATTTCATCATGTTACAGTATAACCCGGTAGATGGAGAACGTTCTACACTATCTGTATACCGTATATACCCGGAGAGTGAGAACGTTCTATCTGTATACAGTATATAACCGGTTAGAGGGAGAAACGTTCTATCTATATAGACAGTATATAACACTTATAAGGAGAACGTTCTATCTCTGTATAATATAAACGTATAAGAGAACGTTCTATCTGTATACAGTATATACAACGGTATAAGGAGAACGTTCTATCTGTATACGTATATACAACGGTATACGGTAGAGAAAAGTTCTATCAATATACAGTATATACCCGTTAAGGGAGAACATTCTAATCTATATACTATATACCCGGTATAAGGAGAACGTTCTCTCTGTATCAAGTATATACACGGTATAAGGGAGAACATTCTATCTATATACAGTTATTACAGGTATAGGGAGAACCTTCTATCTATATACAGTATATATACGGTAGAGGGAGAACATTCTATCTGTATACAGTATATACACGTATAGGTAGAACGTTCTATCTATATACAGTTATAACACGGTATAAGGAAACGTTCTATTATATACAGTATGATACAACGTATACGGAGAACATTCTTCTATATACAGTATATCATGTTATAGGGAGAACTATTCTATCTAGATTCAGTATATATATCGTAGACGGACATGCATCTGTATACAGTAATACAACGGTAAGGGAGACTTCTACCTGTATACAGTCATAACCCCGGTAGGAGAACGTTCTATCTTTGTATACAGTTATGATACCCGGTAGAGGGGAGAATGATCTATCTGCTTACAGTATATACGGATCTGACGGCCTTCTGGAGCGACATGAGTAAGGAAGCCCCGCGGGCTCGAAGCAGACGGGGAGCTGATCTAGTCAAAGGACGAGAACAGGTGCCACGATGGATCAGGATACGGGAGAGACGTTCTATCTGTAAAGGAGCCGAGGAGGTTAGTGTCTACGTTTACCCTGCGTAGAGTGGCTAACGTTCTCTCTGTAATCAGTAATTCCCCGGGTATAGGGGGATGAACGTTCTATCTGGTATACAGTATTAACCGTGTAGGGGAGAATCGTTCAGTGTACTGGAGATACCGTAGTATCCTTTGCAAGTCCAGAGTACGACGAGTAAATTCTAGACCTTGACCACAGGTTGTATTGTTTACCCTCCTGGTCGGTATCGTGGTCGGTAGGGTATCGTCGAACTTCGCTCTATGTTTTGTGGTGATCTATCCGTAAGACAAAGCTATCATATAGCTGTAATACGGTAGAAGGGTAGAGCAAAGACCATCATCTACGGTGGCTGTATGCACCGCAGAAACTGATACCCGTAGAGGGTAGAGCGTCTAACCTGGTAGACAAACTAGTACCCTAGAGAGGACTATTACTACTGTATCAGTATATACCCAGTAGAGCTGAAAGAACATATCATCGTTATACAGTATATACCCGGTAGAGGGAGAACATATTCTATCTGTAATAACAGTATATACCACGGTAGAGGGAGAACACTTCTATTCTGTTATACAGTATATAACCCGGTAGAGGGAGTAAACATTCATACTCTGTATCACCAGTATAACGTCGTAGAGGGAGAATCTATTGTTACAGTATTCGGTGAGAGATTCAGCTATCGATATAGCCGGTAGAGGGAAAAACGGTACATCTATATACAGTATTACGGCGTAGAGTGAGACGTTCTATCCTGTATCAGTTAATATACCATGTAGAGGGAAAACGTTCTTCTCTGTATACAGTATACCCGTAGAGTGGAGAACGTTCTATCTGTATACAGATATAACCCGGTAGAGGGAAAACGTTCTATCTATATAAAGTAATAACACGGTATAAGGAGAACTTTCTATACTTGTATACAGTATATACCCGGTAGAGGGGAACGTTCTATCTGTAACAGTAAGACTCCCGGTTTATGAGGGGAAAAAACTTTCTATTCTATATACAGTATATACACGGTATAGGAGAACGTTCTACTGTATACAGTATAATACCGGTAGGAGAGGGAGAGAAACGTTCTATTGTATACAGTATTACACGCGTTAGCAGGGAGAAGATCTATCTGTGTTACAGTATAGACACGGTAAGAGAGGATAGAAATTCTATCGTGTAATACGTAATCCCCGGTTAGAGGGAGAACGTTCTATCTGTATACAGGATATATACCCCGGTTGGTCGAGTCGACGAACGTTCTATCTGTATACAGTATATACCCGGTTTAAGGGAAAAATTCGTTCATCAATATCAGTTAAATCACAGGTATAAGGAAACGTTCTATCTGTATACAGTATATACACGGTAAAAGGAGAGAACGTTCTATCTGTAACAGTATATACACGAGGTAAAGGAGAGACATTCTATCTGTATACAGTATATACACGGTTTATAGGGAGAACGTTTCTATCAATATACAGTATATACAGGTATAGGGAGAACATTCTATCTATATACGTATATACCCTGTATAGCGGGAACGTTCTATCTGATATACAAGTATCATACACGGAATAGGGAGAACATTCTATCTATATACATATATCCATGGTATAGGGGAGAAAGTTTATTATCTACAGTATATATCGAGGAGAGGGAGAACATTTATCTGACTCTACAGTAAACCCGGTATAAGGAGAACGTTCTATCGATATAGTACAGTATGACCTACCACGTTAAGGAGAGACGTCTAATATATATACCAGTATAATACACGGTATAAGAGAACATTCTATCTATCATACAGTATAATACCTGGTATAGGAGCACATTCTATTATATACAGTATATTACGGTAGAGGAGAACATTCTATCTGTATACAGTCTATACCGGTTAGAGGGGAGAAACGTTCAACCTGTATCAGTAGCAGTCTCTATACCCGGTACATAGGCGGAGAACTTCTATCTTGTCTACAGTATTACCCGTGTAGAGGGGAGAATGAATCTATCTGTTTTTAAGGTAATATCACGGTTTTAGAGGGCAGAAAATTACTATACGATTACTATATACCCCACGGTAGAGGTAGAAACGTTTCTAATCTGTATGCACGTATATACCGTAGAGGGCAGAACGTTCTATCTGTATACAGTATACCCGGTAGAGTGGAGAACGTTCTATATCTGTATACAGTATATACCCGTAGAGGGGAACGTTCTGAATTGTATACAGTTATCACCGGATAGGGGAAGAACGTTCCTATCGTATACAGGTATTTACCCGGTAGACGGGAAAACGTTCTATAATAACAGTATCTACAACTGTATAACGAGAGAACGTCCTAATCTGTATACAGTATATACACACGGTATAAAGGAGAAACGTTCTATCTATATCAGTATATACACGTATAAGGAGAACATTCTATCTGTATACAGTATATCAACGGTATAGGGAGAACGTTCTATCAATATACAGTATATACACGGTATAGAGGAGAACATTCTATTTATATACAGTATACCCGTATAAGGAGAACGTTCTATATTATACAGTATATACACGGTATAAGGGAGAACATTCTATCTATATACAGTATATACATGGTATAGGGAGAACATTCTATATATACAGTATATATACGGTAGAGGGAGAACATTCTATCTGTATACAGATATATCACCGTAGAAGGAGAACGTTCTATCTATATACAGTATAATACACGGTATAAGGAGAACGTTCTATCTATATACAGTATATACACGGTATAAGGAGAACATTCTATCTATATACAGTATATACAGGTATAGGAGAACATTCTATCTATATCAGTATATAACGGTAGAGGAAACTTCTATCTTTACGTATATACCAACGGTATATAAGAGAACTTTCTATCTATATACATTATATACCGTTAGGAGAACGTTCTATCTTATACAGATATACACGTAGTAAGGAAACATTCTATCTATATACATATTACACGGTGAGCGAAGTTCTATCTATATACAGTATAATACACGGTAAGGAGAACGTTCTATCTATATATACAGGTATAAGGAAACTTCTTATAAAGTATATACACGGTAGAGGGAGAACAGTTCTATCTGTATACGTATATACACGGTAGAAGGAGAACGTTCTTTCTATAGTATATCAAATACACGGTATGAGGGAGAAAGTTCTATCATTACAGTATATACACGTAAGGAGAACCTTCTATCTAACGTATATACAACACGGTATAAGGAGAACGTTCTATCTATATACAGTAATAACACGGTAGAGGAGAACATTCTATCTGTATCCAGTATAGTACACGTATGGGAGAACGTTCTATCTATATACAGTATATACACGGTATAAGGAGAACATTTTATCTATATACAGTATATACACGGTATAAGGAGAACGTTCTATCTATATACAGTATATACACGGTAGAGGGAGAACATTCCATCTATATACAGTATATACACAGTAGAGGGAGAACATTCTATCTGTATACAGTATATACACGGTATAGGGAGAACGTTCTATCTATATACAGTATATACCCAGTAGAGGGAGAACGTTCTATCTATATACAGTATATGCACGGTATAAGGAGAATGTTCTATCTATATACAGTATATACACGGTAGAGGGAGAACGTTCTATCTATATACGGTATATACATGGTAGAGGAAGAACATTCTATCTATATACAGTATATACACGGTATAAGGAGAACGTTCTATCTGTATACAGTATATACACGGTATAAGGAGAACGTTCTATCTATATACAGTATATACACGGTAGAGGGAGAGCGTTTTATCTGTATGCAGTATATACCCGGTATAAGGAGAACATTCTATCTATATACAGTATATACACGGTAGAGGGAGAACATTCTATCTATATACAGTATATACACGGTATAAGGAGAACTCAATAATCTATTCCCTCTACTACACTGTATAGAGGACGTTCTCATCTAATAACAGTATTCAGACAGGTAGATGGCGACCGTTCTATCTATATAGCATCTATACCCGTTATAATGTAGAACTTCTATCTATATATGTATATCAAACAAGCGTATCATAAGGCAGCCGTTCGAGGTACATGATACAGATATCGACCCTTATAAGGTACATCTATCTGTTATATTAAAAATTCCCACGTGTGGGGGGTGAAATGGGAAAAAGGGGAAAAAGTAAGGGGGGAAGGTGAAATTTACAAAAAAAAGTAGGGAAACGTTTAATACTCTCTACAGTATCTACACTGTAAGGGAAGACATTCTAGTTAATGTTACATTATAACACAGGTAATGGTTAGAACGTCTATCGGATAATAAACAAGCATATACACGTATAAAAGAAAGGCGAACGTTCTAGTCGATAAAATACAGTTAATACCACGGTGCTAAGAGGCAGAAAAAAGGGAAGAACGTTCTAGCATATATAAACCGGGGGTATAACGCGGAGGGTGAAGAGTTCGGAACGATAAAATCATATCTATTAGGCAGAATCTGAGCGCAAAGGGACGGTATAAAGGAGAACGTTCTTATCTAATCTACAGTAATATACACCTAAAATTATAGGGGGGGGGGATAAAACTTCTATCAGTATATCGTATATAAACCAACAAAAACACGGGTATAATGAGAACATTCTATCTATATCATATATACAGGTAGAGGGGAGAACGTCTATCTATATACAGTATATACACGGTATAAGGGAGAACCGTTCTATCTATATCCAGTATATACACTGTATAGGAGAACATTCTATCTTATTACAGTATATACCACGGTAAGGGGAGAACTGTTCTATCTTATACAGTATATACAGCGGTAATAAGGGATAAACGTTCTATCTAATACGTATATACACGTATAAGAGACCGTTCTTCTATATACAGTAATATACCGTATAGGAGAACGTTCTATCTATATACAGTATACAAACGGTATGAGGAGAACAATGTCCTATTATATACTACAGTATATACACGTTATAGGAGAACTTTCTATCTTATACAGAATATACACGGTATATAGAGAACGTTCTATCTATATACGTATATACAACGGTATAGAGGAGAACGTTCTATCTAATACAGTATATACACGTATAAGGGAACGTTCTATCTATATACATATATAAGTAACACTTGTAGAGGGAGAACATTCTATACTATATACAGAATATACACGGTATAAGGAGAACGTCTATCTATATACAGTATATACACGTTAAAGGGAGAACTTCTATCTTATACAGTATATCAACGGTATAAGGGAGACGTTCTACTGTAATACAGTATATACCCGGTAAGGGAAGAACGTTCTATCTGTATACAGTATATAACGGTATAAGGAGAACATTCTATCTATATACAGTATATACACGGTAAGGGGAGAAACATTCTATTTATATACATATATACACGTATAGGGAGATCGTTCTATCTGTATACAGTATATACACGTGAGGGGAAACGTTCTATCTGTAATATACAGTATATACACGGTATAGGTAGAACGTTCTATCTATATACAGAATATACACGGTATAGAGAAACGTTCTATCTATATACAGTATATACACGGTAGAGGGAGAACATTAGACAGAATTTCAGATGATACTTCTTTATTTGAGGGCTGGATTTGCCCTTTAACACGTACTGATGCGGAATGGGGTGCTTAGCTTACCTGCACGATGCTGTTACTGCTGCATGATTACGGTATCGCGGAACGCATTCAGGCAACTTGCAACTCCCTGCAAACGTTTCATTCTAATTGCAACAAAGCACTAACATTAACAATAGTGTGTATAAGATAAAAGTTGAGTTACAGCCCAGAAACCACTGATAACTCATATTTCAATGGATTACCCCCCAAAATCTAATTGCGTTTTATTCTTTTCTTCATCTAAGCCTCCCATGGTGAGTTATTAGAACTTACAGAACCAGGATCCCTTGCCAGTCCTGGTCTCCTCTTCTGGGGGGAGAAATGAATGTCAGTCATGTCCGCAACGGTGATGTCACAGCAATGTCTGACAGCAATTACCAATCAACTTGTTAGTAACCACTCGCCACAGGAGCAGAGGAGGGACGTCTCACGTCGGTGAGGGATCCTGGTTCTATAAGTTCTAATAACTCACAGTGGGAACGTACATAAACGTAAGAATAAAATGCAAACGGGGTTTTGGGGGGAGTCCTTTGATATGTACAAAGTTTTCTTGGAGTTACCCATTAAAATGATAGAGCGATTGTCTATGTTATTCTTACCAAATTAATACAATTGTGAGATACATAAAGTCACTATTGTGAGATACGTAAAAGTCACTATTGTGAGATACGTAAAGTGAGATACGTCAAGTCACTATTGGTGAGATACGTAAAGTGAGATATGTCAAGTCACTATTGTGAGATAGGTGAAGTCACTATTGTGAGATAGGTCAAGTCACTATTGTGAGATAGGTAAAGTCACTATTGTGAGATAGGTAAAGTCACTATTGTGAGATAGGTAAGTCACTTTGTGAGATAGGTAAAGTCCACTATTGTGAGATAGGTAAGTCACTATTGTGGAGATAGTAAGTCCATATTGTGAGATAGTAAAGTCACTATTGTGAGATAGGTAAGTGAGTTGGACATGAGTATACGTATTGTGTGAGTATTGTAGAGTCACTATGGTGAGATTAGTAAAGTCACTATTTGAGATACGTAAGAGCACTATTGTGAGATAGGTAAGTCACTATTGTGAGATAGTAAAGTCACCTATTGTGAGATAGGTAAAGTCACTATTGTGAATATGTTAAAGTCACTATTGTGAGATAGGTAAAGTCACTATTGTGAGATACGGTAAGTCACTATTGGAGATAGGTAAAGTCACTATTGTGAGATAGGTAAAGTCACTATTGTGAGATAGGTAAAGTCACTATTGTGAGATAGGTAAAGTCACTATTGTGAGATAGGTAAAGTCACTATTGTGAGATAGGTAAAGTCACTATTGTGAGATAGGTAAAGTCACTATTGTGAGATACGTAAAGTCACTATTGTGAGATAGGTAAGTCACTATTGTGATTAGTAAAGTCACTATGTTGAGATAGGTAAAGTCACTATTGTGAGATACGTAAAGTCACTATTGTGAGATACGTAAAGTCCTATTGTGATATCGTAAAGTCACTATTTGATATACGTAAAGTCACTATTGTGAGATACGTAAAGTCACTATTGTGAGATACATAAATTCACTATTGTAGATAAGTAAAGTCACTATTGTGAGATACTAAGTCACTTTTGAGATAGTAAAGTCACTATTGTGAGATACATAAAGTTCACTATGGAGATACGTAAGTCATATTGTGAGATACGTAAAGTCACATTGTGGAGATATGTAAGTCCTTCAATACAACAGTTTTGCAATTAACTGTAAATATATATAAAAAAATTTCTTAATATTGCTTGACTGCTGGGCTGGAGCAGTTGGAAGGTGTGGGCCCCTGTACTTCTCCTGGAGATACGTGTGCAACCTTACTGGACGCTGGTTAAATTCTCACCCTGGCTACATCAGGTAAGATGGGGGTTAATATGGGTATAGGTATCTGTCTAGATGACTGACAGAATCTTACGAATTGGTACAGTGTCTGATTGTGTGTTAAGAAGCTCTCGCTAGTGTTGGGCAATGTCTGGTTCCATGACTTCTAGGGTGGTCTCCACACACCTGCAAGAACCTGGAAACTCCAGAGAAGCCCCGATGCCAATAATCCTCCTGTGAACTTGGCCCAGACCCCAGCAAATACTCCTCGAGATGCCTAATATGTGAGAAATGGTGTGCAAGTCTTTGGAGACCCCATTTGTACTCTAGGCTTCTGCCATGGGTTGAGCAGGAGCAGCTAATTATTTACAGTGCACTAGCTGCACTTATGGTTATGTTTCCCAGACTTTCTATTTAATGCATTATAGCAGTGTGAAACTACACTCCCACACACACCACATTCTGTTGGCAGAAATGTGGGAATTGCTGAGTAGGTAGCTTGGATTGTGGCGAAGGGCTGACCAATAGGTCAATTCTCCTTATAGAGACTGCAAAACTGGATTTTATAACAGTAAATTAATATCCCTGGTTCATTGATTTTTTTATGTATTAGTTGCAATTATAATAAAAGGTTTAAGTATTATTCCAGTTCAATTAATCAATTGATCAGGTCATCAATTTGTTATAAATAAAATAAATCAAATATCCACCCTGAGATATCAAGTAATATTAGGAATTTCTGATACAGGTTCTAGTAGAGAGGGCCAGTCAGGGCAGCCAAAGGGCCACATGTAGCCCCCCATGTGCCTAGGTCTGGACTAGAGTAGACGGACAAATGTCTTTTTTCAACCATTAATACTATCCTATACTTAGTCCACACAGTGTATTTGGGTTAGAATAGAGTTATAAATACATGAACATAGAACATGTCTGTGCCGGCGGTCTGTGCCGTAACTTAGTTATTTTAACCAGTTTCCAAAAACAAGTGACACCGGATTTGTTCACTCGGCACGACCGGCAGGGACTGGCAGATTTAGTTAAAGACTTTAACAAATCCTTGGATTTTTTTTGTAAGATTTGGGTGCAGCAAATCCTATTCATGTGATTTAGAGCAGCAGAGAAGCACTGCGTCTGTATCTGCTTAAGATGAAATGTTGATCTTTCTCAACGTCTGTGGTCAATTTCCCCTACGTTGTTTTTATTCATTTTAAAAAAAATAAACATTTTAGAACGAAACATTTTTGGATGATATAAAAAGACACACAATACAATAAAAAAAGAAACAAAACGAAAGTCAAGAAACACAGTGAAGTGCTTTGCAATGGGGATTTTAACTGTCAATCATTAAAGGTAGGTTGTAATTCTTTGTAGAAATACGCCTTGTTCTCCTTTATACTGAAAGGGAAGTAACAGTTAAGGGCTAGGTTTGCAGTACTGCATGGTGGCTCAGCAGGGGTTATTGGGGGTCATGTACGGGCCCATTGATGTCTCCTACTGTATGTTCCGTGATAATGAATGGAGTGGTAGTATGTGGGGCAGTACTGTTACATGACAACCCACTCATTGCAATAATACTGACCCAATCAGTAAACTCAATTCACTCCAGGTTACTGGAATAATAATGGGCTGTCACCGTTCCATCAATATGATAGTGGTGCGTTCTCGTATGCAACATACTACTACCTTTAAGAACAAGGGTGGCAAAATGATATCATTTTATGTTGATATTTCTTCTGGACCAATGCAGCAAGATCAATAAATATTGGGCTAACCAATTGTTGGGCATGCGTGATTGACTCAATGCTATGTGTCTTTATGTGTTTTTGTCCCCTTATGCACCCATGGTTAGCACCTAAACTACTGGGTCCTCCCATTGGGTTTCCTTTAGCTGCCCTTGTCATCAAACACCAGCTTGTAGGGCTGCCCTTAAGGAGTCCAGGACTCCTCCTGTCCTGTCCAATAAAAAGACTTGCTCCTTGCAGAGCACATCTTCCATTGATAACATTGGGATACGGAGCCATACTACAGCAAGGGAGGGGCAAGGCACTTAAATGTCTTTAATATGTGTGGCCAAATGGCATTAATCCATCCTTTGCTTTCAAAGAATAACTTTTTTGGCCAGTTTAATTATTCTGTTCTGTATTTGGGTGGGAAGAAAATGACAAAACCAGAGGAAGGGATTGATTTAATCAAAGACTAAGTTCAATTAAAATCAAACATTTCAAGTAAAGGTTGGCACAGTAAATGACCAGATCCAGACATGGATTCAGAGGTGGAAGAAATGAGTCTATTGTCTAAGTTCAGTTGCTTGTCACTATGTGAGTCTGTGGTCACTACTGATTCATTTCCACGTGTGTCACGACCAGTAAACGCTGTTACATATTAGGTTTTTCCAGCAGGAGTAGAAGTCTGGGCGTGTAACATGTTTTTTTTTTTTGTTTGTTTAATTAGGAAATATGTCTGGCAGCACACAGTGTTAAGTATCTGTATGTAACATAGATATCTGGGCGTGTGCGAATTAACATTCCGATATGGAAAAAGGGATTTTTATAATTTAGTTTTAAGACCTGACACATTGGATGTTCCTGGTAAGAACTTACTGCTTAATAAACTAAATGAATTAATGAGGAAATGCTGATGTTTCATCCCAACTGATCTTGTGGTACATTAAAATGCTGGGCTCCCTATGATTTGCCAACAGCTCACTACTCATGCATGTGGCCACCCAGGGAGGTAGGGAAAGGATTTTCTACATCAGTGAATGGCACTGAATCATGGACCCATGTTGAAAGCTTATTGCCATTTTATAAATATGATTGAAGTTTACTGCGGCAATAGGCAGATACCGCGGCAAAGATACCTTTGTTTCTCTGGGCAGCAATCTACGGTCCTATACATTTTGCCACACACTCCTTCCAGATCTTTCCTACTCATAATCCCAGTATCATAAGGATGAGGTAATGCAAAATGTGAGCATGGCAAGGCCTACGCATACACCGTAGGAGTGACGGAGACGTATTAGAAGCTATAGTGATACATAGCGTGATATATTGTCATTTAATTCATGTAAGAAACAGATCTTTATAGTGGATAATTTATTATCAAATCAGAGCTACTGACTAAACCACATTCATCCTGACTAATAGCCCAATTAAGGTTATTTATAATTTGTCTAAACCCGGTGTGAAGTATCTGTAATCCTGCAACCATTTCTGGTTTTCTCTCTGCTCAGTCTTAATAACAAGGTCACTTTGTAGTCACCTTGTAGTGGATGGACAGTGCTAGGGCAGGGTGGGAAACTTCATGTGTCCTCAATGTTTTTTTCTGTAAGCAGAGACCTTCCTTCAATGTAAAACATGTCTGTGCCAACTAGGCCCCGTCGGGATACCGGGCATTCCCTGCAGGGTGGGGAGAAGGGGGTATGACTGCAATTATGCCATCAGATTAGCGGGGCGGAGTAAGGGGTGGTGCGTGACGTGTATTATGTCATAAAAGAGGTGTGGCTAGGATGTGTGTGGTCAAAAAGCGGTGGTTTTCAGGAGGCGACTCCAGGTAAATTCGATGGCAGTTCAATTTTAACTGAACAAAATAAAAGAAAGATCATGGTGTTTCGTTTTGAGAATTCACCCGTAGAAAACAGGTAGTGGGAAATCACCGCCCTTCATTCTCCTGAACCAATAGCAATATGTTTAGGGAAGGGTTGGGTTTTGATGTTAGGAATCACATAACTACATCATTATTTTATTAGCATTTGGGTAAAATAAGCGATTCTTCCCATTTTCCAAGTTGCACTGGCCATACACTGGCTCAATGTTACACCAACATGAATTTTTATCGGCCGACGTTTCTGCAACATTTCCTGGGATCGTAGTTTGCCAATATTACAAAACAACGGATGTAAGGCACCGTGGTCTGATCTATTTGATCAGTCTCAGTTTTCCAGCCAATTCACCAGTCTCACCTGCTAGCCATTTCAGCAGTCTAAAGCTAGCCATACCGGGCAATGTTCTTCCGATCGAGTGCAACAATCGAAAAATTCAACTGGAAGAAATGCTCAACGTTCCCCATCTTCACATCCGGAGAGATGGGGACCGAAGAGGGGGTCAGTGGAAAATTTTCCGCCTGGTCCGACCTTCGTCTTTCCAATCTGAGAAAAGGAAAACAGTTTTGAGTGACCCCATGGAATTTATTTGATCACTTAAAATGTTGATCCTGTTTTATTGGAGGTTTAGTTTGATGGGAGAAGCAGATTGGACAGTGAAGTCTCCCAGTAGAAGCTCCAACATAGCACACATTATACAGTAGTACTAGTTATTACAGTACCCATTCTCAAGGACTTCATTCCTGTACCGGCG
This sequence comes from Hymenochirus boettgeri, assembly GCA_019447015.1. Taxonomy (NCBI): domain Eukaryota; kingdom Metazoa; phylum Chordata; class Amphibia; order Anura; family Pipidae; genus Hymenochirus; species Hymenochirus boettgeri. The sequence goes on along the minus strand of CM033476.1, from coordinate 82,690,274 downwards.
GTTTATTTTGAAGGAGTTGTTTATATTTATCAACATACCACACGTAACTAAAAAGCTTTTTGTGGCAATGCCATACAAGCTTCTATGATAATAGAATATGATAAGTGTTAACTTAACTTGTATCACTTTTACTACTCACTTGTTAGAGATGGGCTAAAACTCAAACTCGAGTTCGACCCAAACTTTAATACTGTAGTTTGGACGAACTCGGACATTTAAGAACTTCCCCAACCAAGAACTTTCAGATTTTCCAAACTCGCGGACCTTTGAATGTACCGTTCGCTAACCCATGATTCTGGCCATATTCCTCAAATGTAGCATTTCGGCGCTAACCCTCAAATGCGCCCACAAACCTCGAATGTATTGTTCCATAACCCTCCAATGTGTCATTTAGTAACCCTCGAATTCATCGATAACCCTCGAACATATCGTTCAGTAACAATTGAGGTCTTGTTCGCTAACCCTTGAACCTATCATTTGGTAACCCTCCAATTTTAGTTAAACTCATAGGAAACCCAACAAAATCCCAATTCAGTAGCCCTCAATGTAATTTAGTAACCCTCAAATTAGCCGTAACCCTCGAATGTAGCATGCGGAAACCAGACAATATCCCGATGTGGTGGTGGTGATGTGGACATGTTCCCAGACCATTTCCCAAGCCCCAAACGAAACAAACTTTAGGAAGTTGGTCCATCTCCACTTAGCCTGGGAATAAACATCTTATAAAAATGTTATTGTGTCTTTTACTTCGACTGTAGACTTGCGATGGGGAAATTTTTCTCACTAGTAGTGAGATTAAAGATGCATCTGGTTTTCCTGTTAGAAAGATTATGTTCCATCTGGCACACCCTTGTTTGTGAGATTAACTTACTTATCCAACCTGCCCATTAGATGAGTTACATCCTCCTCTACCCTTACGTACGGCTATTGTTCTTCTAAATGTATTTAGTATTAATAAGAAGTTCTGGTCTCATATCAAAACCTCTCAAGTCAACTGGTAAATAATTTGAGATTAGTTACAGCAAAGCAATAAGATCTTTAGATGTGTATCATGTGGGGAGATTTTGTTGACGGCCACACTGCAGCGCAAACGCAACCACACATGGAATCGCCTGCGATTTCGTTGCATTTGCGCATGCGTTTTCTCTCATTAGTTATAGGAAAACGCATGTGATTGCGATTAAAAATGCTGAATGCAAATCGCAATCGCAATGCACCCAAAAACGCGCGTTTTCGGTCGTGCGTTGCCGCGTTTTCAATGATTTGAAAAACCAATCAAACGCAGAAAAATCACAGCAGTGTGCTTGCCCTTAGTTTCAATACAAATGATTAAGCTGGTCAGACTAGGATGAGGGTTCATCTTTTAAAGGGCTAGTAAAGCTGGCCATACACCTGCGACAACCATAGCATATCGCAACATCAGAATTAAATGAATGGATTCTATTGGAATTTCGCATGTGACCCAATTTAATCTAAATTGACTGTGAGAAAGCGAGCTTAACATGTTTCACCTTCATATCTTTATTAGGCACGCTAGATTGCCCATATGACCACAGTCTAAAGACCATTATGCTCCATTAGAAGTCCAGTATAACGAGGACCAGGATTGCTATACAAAATGCTTTCAGAAACCTAAAAATGTACGTGTGTGTGGGCGTTGCTCCTTCTCTTTTTCCCAAGCTTCTCTGTTTCAGGAAACACCTCCCAGGGAGCCCTATCATTATTTGGCACCACCCCCATAACTTGAATGAGGCTTACATCCCTAGCAGTGAAGGACCATGGGAAAAATGAACGGTCAGATTAGTAAAAACTTTAAAAAAAAAAAATTACGTTTTAATGCTTTAATCTCCTCGTTAGACTTCACTGGACCTGTTAGGCAAGAGTAACTTTTTTGGTTCAGTCCATATGCCACATGTAGTAAATGTTTATACCAATATAGCGAGTTCAAGTCAGTTTAATATCATCCCCTCTGATATATAGAATATCTTTAGGGTAGTGCCCAGGGATACACCTACTCCCCTTCCTGGCACAGTATCACCATCCTGACCACATAATCAGCATATATATATATAGCCTTAATACCTAGGCTTACCCTCAAAAAAACCCTTATCCTTTATTTAGAAATTCTATAATAAAAACCACCCCCACCCAAAATATCCCAAAAAAACACCAGCAGGGCTATTCAATAAAAGTTCTTATTGTTTAAAATGGTGCTAATTTTACCCCAACCAATCAGATCTTATTTAACATTTGAAAGCTAACATCTGATTGGTTGGGGCAAAATTAGCACCATTTTAAACGATAGAACTTTTATGAATCTCCCTGCAGGTGACTTAAAAACATAAAACACACGGACTCCACAAGCTATACCTTTCAAAATCCGCTATATCCAACATATCCCATCGATACAACTACTTATTTCACCTTTAAATACTTCTTTGTTTGACAGCATTTTAGTAAAGATGTACACAGGAATATAATCACGCAGGCCTATGCATACATTCGATTTGCATTCTCACCATAGGCATGAGATGTATAGTTTAGCTAAACACCATGATATGTATGCACAATTTATATATACCAAACTTTTATTGAATAACCCTGCTGGTGTTTTTGGGATTTTTGGGTGGGGTGGTTTTATTATAGATTTTCTAAATAAAGGATAAGGGTTTTTTTTGAGGGTAAGCCTAGGTATTGAGGCTATATCAGGGGTGCCCCTACCATGAAGCAACTGAAACATTTGCTCAGGGCGCACCCCTGCAGTACACTTAAAAGACAGCAGTTAAAAAACTTTTCCTTCCTGCAATACACACTTTAAGCACCAGTTCATCAATCAGTGTTAAGTCAGCCTTCAGTCCACCAATCAGTATTGTCAGCCCTCCAGTCCACCAGTCATTATTAGTCAGCCTACCACACCCACCTCCACAAGCCATGCCTGTTCCCTGATGAAGCCACGCCCGCTTCACGCTGCCACACGTCTTATAGGCTATTTTAAATAGCCTTTACTTCATAGCTACAGCGGGCTTTTCCAAACCCATGCTAAACACATCGGATAGGGGTGGTTTTGCACTACTACTCGCCCAAAAAGGCCTAATATGGCATTGTACCCAAAGAGAGAAGCCAATGGAGTGTCTGAAATCAAATAGTATGAAACTCCACCCAGCCTCCCTGATTGGTTCCTATATATACAGTATAATATAATGAATATGCAGGCACAGTGGGGTTAAGTGGCTTTTACAAAGGAAAATCTTCCCCTGTGTTTGGGTTTTATTTCTTTACTAAAGAAGAGCTAAAGGTTAAAAAACATATTTTTGCATTGCCCATGTTTAGTAAAATAAACCATGTGAAACGCTTCTATTTTATCAATGTGCAATCTCACCCACTGGGTGAGGGGGTTTAAGGAACTGCAAACGATGTCAGGTGCTCCCTCTACTAGACAATTTTTTCTAACCTTGACAGGCTGTATCTCCTTATTCATCATTTCAGCTGTCCACAGTCTGTAGTGCCCACTTGGTTCAATGCCTTTCAACCACATCAGTGCCCATTTCCCACCTCCTTTATTAATTACAGACACTGGTTTTACAAGAAATGACCATGCAGTGCATAGCTGCTGGATGTTTTTATTGCCTAGATAACAGAGACAACCTCAGCCCGTCACTTTAAATAGTTTGCTTTGGTACTGACGACCTAAACATGTCACTTATTTGAAAGCATTAATGGTTATAACGGTGATGTCGGAAGATATTCTTATTCTCTGATGATTTTATGCACTACAGAGAAAAAAGGTATAGACACTAACCAGACTGGATATGGTGGATGAGTTTGCAAATTTGATTCATAGTTATTTAGAATTCGTGTTTAGTAAATGCTATTTCTCGCACGTATCTTTGTATCTAGAGGTTGACATGTTCTCATTTTTGATTGGTAAGTGACCTGTAGGGATACAGAACTGTGGGCACACTGGGGTTTCCATCCATAATTATAGGAATTCCATGTCCTGTGACGTTATATTCAATCTTAATAGATTTCCATTATTGTAACTATAAATCTCCTTTTGGTGAACTAGATTTTCTGTTGAAGTTCAACACCCATCATCAACCCAACAAAAATGTAAAACTTCTTCATCCAACCAGTCCATGCCCCAAGTATGAGCATACACAGCCCCAAATGATCCAAGAAGACATCTAAGCCTCCAGTGAAGAACCTATTTACATGCTGTAAGGGTAACTGTGGTCCAAAAATGACTTTAGGTAAATTGACAGAGATTACTTTCCTGAGTATTTTTGCAATTTACTTTCATTATTGTTTTACATAGTTTTGAAGACATTCATTTTATGTTGTGATATGATAGCAGCATCAGCAGATCTCCTGCACTTCCTGCTTCCTATTTTGAAACCATGTGTGACTTCCCTTCCTTTCCCTGTGTCTCCTCCTCCTTGTTGACCCCCATGGCCCCTCCCCTGCAGTCCCCTTGAAACTCCCTGTGGCCCCTCCCTCACCTCCTTCAGTCACTGTAACTCAATTTTTTTCTGCTTTCTCCTGCACTTAAGCTTCGTACACACATTGGATAATTGTCGTACGATGCGAGCCGACGAACGAGCAATCGCACAAATGACACGAAAAATTAGCACCAACGATCGTCAAAGACCAACGACTATTGTTGGCTTTTTCCGATGATCAGCCTGGAGGATTTGTTCTGACGATTATCGTGTATTTGCACACGGTCGCAAATTATTGTTAATGTATATCTGTTGTATTCAATTAGATCAACTGGACTTGAAGTTTAGCTGATTGAATTGATTACAACAGATATACCGTGACCTGGATGAAGAATATTCAGATATTCCATGACCTGGATGGATGAATATTACAGATATACCGTGACCTGGATGGATGATATATACAAGATATACCATACCTGGATGAATGAATATTACAGACTACCTGACCTGATGGATGAATCTTACGATATACCATGACCTGGATGGATGAATATTACAGATATACCGTGACCTGGATGGATGAATATTACAGATATACCATGACCTGGATGAATGAATATTAAAGATATACCATGACCTGGATGAATAAATTACAGATATACCATGAACCTGTGATGAATGAATTTACAGATATACCATGACCTGGATGAATCAATATGACAGATATACCATGACCTGGAACTGAAATTACATATATACCGTGACCTGGTGAATGAATAGTACAGTATCCGTACCCTGGATGAATGAATATACAGATATACCACGACCTGGGGTGGATTAATATTACAGATATACCACAACCTGTGATGAATATTAGATATACCATGACCTGGATGAATGAATATTACATATATACCATGACCTGGATGTATTAAGATATACAGATATACCATGACCTGGATGGATGAATATTGCAGATATACCATGACCTGGATGAATGAATATTACAGATATACCATGACCTGGATGGATGGGATATTACAGATATACCATGACCTGGATGGATGAATATTACAGATATACCATGCCTGGATGGATGAATATACAGATATACCACAACCTGGATGAATTAGAACCTTCACAGCATCGTTAACTTTCTCTCCCAAAAAAATATATAAAAGGCGCATGCCTGCTTTCGTAATGCTTGAAGATACAATGTTACGTTACGTACAAATGAATGTCTTTAAACATTTGTCGGCTGCATCGTACGAAAATGATCCAACGTGTGTACGAGGCTTTAGCCTGTGCTAACTGCAGATTAGAAGGATGAAGTAGTATTTTGCCCGCGATTCACGAACCTCCCCCCCCCCCTAACTTTATGATCAGTTGTGTGCAGCACGTTAAGAGGTGGTTGATGGCTCCTTTTAAAGATAGGCCTTTCATTTAAAATCAATTTGAGACCACAGTTACCCTTTAAGTTGAAATCGTGCTTGTTCCTCTCTGAGGGATTGTCTTCTCTCCTGCTAATTGACTAGTACCTAAAGGTTAAACATATCCCCCACAATGCCTCTTTTCCATGGAAAACAAATCCAAGATTAGTAATCTCTCTTCATAACACAAATTCTCCGTTCCTCATATCAGTTTTATTGGCTCGCTCTGTACCCTTTCCATCTCATTGATATCCATGGACTGATACCCCAAAACCCTTAAATACATATATAAATACAGTTCATTTTGTTACTGTCCAAATGCATTTCTTCCAATAAACATTAATGTTTTTGTATAGTCTAATCACTACCATGGCTATGTTTTCCGAGAGCAGTTGTCAGTATGTCTTATTTTGTGGGGGAACCCGGTCCCCGGAGGAAACCCAGCAAGCACGGGGAGAACAAACAAACTCCTTGCAGATTTCCAAGGGTGGAATCGAACTCAGGACATCAGCTGCAAGGCATCATGCTAATCACTGCTTTAGAATTCACAAGGGTCTTACTTGAGCCTATAGTTTTTCCATTTCAGCTGTTGAGGCATCCGATTGATCAGATGCTTTAGACTTATCTACTGCCCAGGAGAGAGAAAGAGGCTTCCAGAAGGCGGCAGTAGAGATCCGTGCTGCACACTGCTCGCTTTTTTACCTATTATTATATAGTTTACATTTTCTTTTTCAGGATTGTGCCTAGTTTTGAAAACAATGAAGAATTTTCGGAGAGCAGGCTTATGATGCAGCCAATGATGCGCATTTTCCCCCTGTCCCAGTGAGCATGCTCGCGCCATCTTTGCTCTCCATGGCCCAGTTATCTTTCACATATTAGGGCCATGGCGCGGTGTGAAAATGAATGTGTATACCATCTTCAAAAGCACTTGGGGTTGTTGATTGGGGGAAAGGGGGTACAGATACTACAAGCACCTACGTTTTGTTCTGTTTCCGTTATTTATTAAAGGATCAGTCCTGTAAAAACATTAAATTAAAAAAATCACACTGCTACACAGACAACGCATTCTGTCTGGAAACAGACGCGTCCTAATTAAAATGATAGGAATAAACAGACCGCTACAATAGACCAAAACGGACTATCCGTCGTGGCCGTGTGTAGACGAACAAGCTTTCCCTCTGAAACATCTTGTATTGATATTGCAGCAACTGAATGTTAAACAGTGGCCCCATCTAGTGTTCACTTCTGGTGTTATTGTTGTTAAATCCCATTCACGTGTTATAAAACTAAAATCCAATCACCATTCGTAGCGCACTGCAAAGTGTGTATGGAATTTAAAAGAAGCATAATGCGATTTAATCTGACAAGCTAATGTTTCATACCGCCATATACATTTCCAATACCTTACAAATTGAATTTGTATTTAAAGTAGCCGCTTGGGGTAGACTTTACCATCCATCTACCTGGGTTGCTTGAAGAAAGCGTTGACTAATTGACAACACAGAAGCGCGCCTAGAGACTTTGCTCTGGGCAATGCAATGGACTTTGATTAAATAGGTCTCAAGTGAACATTATAATCCTATAATACACAGGAGCTATGAATATCCTGTAATAAATCCATATTAACTTATCTATGTCAGCAGTCACTGTCTCATGGAACACTGATGGTTCCTTGTAGAGCGTTAATAGAGCTTTTTTCAATTGGCTCCCTGCTGCCAACTTTCCCATCATTCCGCTTCCCATCCCCATCAGCCAATTAAGGTGAATTTAACTTATTGTCCAATTTGTTTGGGCATGCCACACAGTGCGTTTTTGCCACGTTTTGCGCTTAGTGATCCACAATGCCATTTTATTTATACTAGACATAAAGCCATTTAAATTAATGGGCGCTAGAAGCCCAGAGGGCCCCTTTGTTCCAATCCAGAGCCCCCCTCTGTCCCAAAGCAAAAGTTTCCCCTGTGTCCCAAAGCCAAAGCCATCGAGTTTCCTCAAGTGTTCCAAGCAACCTTACCTGCGGTCTAGGTAAAGTCACTATTGTGAGATAGGTAAAGTCACTATTGTGAGATACGTAAAGTCACTATTGTGAGATACGTAAAGTCGCTATTGTGAGATACGTAAAGTCACTATTGTGAGATACGTAAAGTCACTATTGTGAGATACATAAAGTCACTATTTTGAGATACGTAAAGTCACTATTGTGAGATACGTAAAGTCACTATTGTGAGATACATAAAGTCACTATTTTGAGATACGTAAAGTCACTATTGTGAGATACATAAAGTCACTATTGTGAGATACATAAAGTCACTATTTTGAGATACGTAAAGTCACTATTTTGAGATACGTAAAGTCACTATTGTGAGATACATAAAGTCACTATTGTGAGATACGTTAGGTCAGTCACTATTGTGAGATAGGTAAAGTCACTATTGTGTATAATAGGTAATCCTATTGTGAGATAGGTAAGTCACTATTGTGAGATAGGTAAAGTCACTATTGTGAGATAGGTAAAGTCACTATTGTGAGATAGGTAAAGTCACTATTGTGAATAGGTAAAGTCACTATTGTGAGATAGGTAAAGTCACTATTTAGATAGTAAAGTCACTATTGGGATAGGTAAAGTCACTATTGTGAGATAGTAAGTCACTATTGTGAGATACTAAGTACTATTGTGGATACGTAAGTCACTATTGTGAGATAGTAGTCACTATTGTGAATACGTAAGTCACATTGTGAGATAGTAAAGTCACTATTGTGATAGTAGTCACTATTGTGAGATACGTAAAGTCACTATTGTGAGATACGTAAAGTCACTATTGTGAGATACGTAAGTCACTATTGTGAGATACATAAAGTCACTATTGTAGATACATAAAGTCACTATTGAGATACGTAAAGTCACTATTGTGAGATACATAAAGTCACTATTGTGAGATAGGTAAAGTCACTATTGTGAGATACATAAAGTCACTATTGTGAGATACGTAAAGTCACTATTGTGAGATACGTAAAGTCACTATTGTGAGATATGTAAAGTCCTTCAATACAACAGTTTTGCAATTACTGTAAATATATATAAAAATATTCTTAATATTGCTTGACTGCTGGGCTGGAGCAGTTGGAAGGTGTGGGCCCCTGTAACTTCTCCTGGAGATACGTGTGCAACCTTACTGGACGCTGGTTAAAGTCTCACCCTGGCTACTATCAGGTAAGATGGGGGTTAATATGGGTATAAGGTATCTGTCTAAGATGACTGACAGAATCTTACGAATTGGTACAGTGTCTGATTGTGTGTTAAGAAGCTCTCGCTAGTGTTGGGCAATGTCTGGTTCCATGACTTCTAGGGTGGTCTCCAGCACACCTGCAAGAACCTGGGAAACTCCAGAGAAGCCCCGATGCCAAGTAATCCTCCTGTGAACTGGCCCAGACCCCAGCAAATACTCCTGCGAGATGCCTAATATTGTGAGAAATGGGTGCAAGTCATTTGGAGACCCCATTTGTACTCTAGGCTTCTGCCATGGGTTGAGCATGGAGCAGCTAATTATTTACAGTGCACTAGCTGCACTTATGGTTATGTTTCCCAGACTTTCTATTTAATGCATTATAGACAGTGTGAAACTACAACTCCCACAACCACATTCTGTTGGCAGGAAATGTGGGAATTGCTGAGTAGGTAGCTTGGATTGTGGCGAAGGGCTGGACCAATAGGTCAATTCTCCTTATAGAGACTGCAAAACTGGATTTTATAAACAGATAAATTAATATCCCTGGTTCATTAGATTTTTTTATGTATTAGTTGCAATTTATAATAAAAGGTTTATAGTATTATTCCAGTTCAATTAATCAATTGATCAGGCCATCAATTTGTTATAAAATAAAAATAAATCAAATATCCACCCTGAGATAATCAAGTAATATTAGGAATTCTTGAGTACAGGTCTAGTAGAGAGGGGCCAGTCAGGGGCAGCCAAAGGGCCACATGTAGCCCCCCATGTGCCTAGGTCTGGACTAGAGTAGACGGACAAATGTCTTTTTTCAACCATTAATACTATCCTATACTTAGTCCACACAGGTGTATTTTGGGTTAGAAATGAGTTATAAATACATGAACATAGAACATGTCTGTGCCGGCGGTCTGTGCCGTAACTATAGTTATTTTACCAGTTTCCAAAAACAAGTGACACCGGATTTGTTCACTCGGCACGGACCGGCAGGGACTGGCAGATTTAGTTAAAGACTTTAACAAATCCTTGGATTTTTTTTGTAAGATTTGGGTGCAGCAAATCCCTATTCATGTGATTTAGAGCAGCAGAGAAGCACTGCGTCTGTATCTGCTTAAGATGAAATGTTGATCTTTCTCAACGTCTGTGGTCAATTTCCCCTACGTTGTTTTTATTCATTTTAAAAAAAATAAACATTTTAGAACGAAACATTTTTGGATGATATAAAAAGAACACATACAATACAATAAAAGAAACAAAACGAAAGTCAAGAAAACACAGTGAAGTGCTTTGCAATGGGGATTTTAACTGTCAATCATTAAAGGTATGTTGTAATTCTTTGTAGAAATACGCCTGTTCTCCTTTATACTGAAAGGGAAGTAACAGTTAAGGGCTAGGTTTGCAGTACTGCATGGTGGCTCAGCAAGGGGTTATTGGGGGGTCATGTACGGGCCCATTGATGTCTCCTACTGTATGTTCCAGTGATAATGAATGGAGTGGTAGTATGTGGGGCAGTACTGTTACATGACAACCCACTCATTGCAATAATACTGACCCAATCAGTAAACTCAATTCACTCCAGGTTACTGGAATATAATAATGGGCTGTCACCGTTCCATCAATATGATAGTGGTGCGTTCTCGTATTGCAACATATCTACTACCTTTAAGAACAAGGGTGGCAAAATGATATCATTTTATGTTGATATTTCTTCTGGACCAATGCAGCAAGATCAATAAATATTGGGCTAACCAATTGTTGGGCATGCGGTGATTGACTCAATGCTATGTGTCTTTATGTGTTTTTGTCCCCTTATAGCACCCATGGTTAGCACCTAAACTACTGGGTCCTTCCCATTGGGTTTCCTTTAGCTGCCCTTGTCATCAAACACCAGCTTGTAGGGCTGCCCTTAAGGAGTCCAGGACTCCTCCTGTCCTGTCCAATAAAAAGACTTGCTCCTTGCAGAGCACATCTTCCCATTGATAACATTTGGATACGGAGCCATACTACAGCAAGGGAGGGGCAAGGCACTTAAATGTCTTTAATATGTGTGGCCAAATGGCATTAATCCATCCTTTGCTTTCAAAGAATAACTTTTTTGGCCAGTTTAATTATTCTGCTTCTGTATTTGGGTGGGAAGAAAATGACAAAACCAGAGGAAGGGATTGATTTAATCAAAGACTAAGTTCAATTAAAATCAAACATTTCAAGTAAAGGTTGGCACAGTAAATGACCAGGATCCAGACATGGAGTCAGAGGTGGAAGAAATGAGTCTATTGTCTAAGTTCAGTTGCTTGTCACTATGTGAGTCTGTGGTCACTACTGATTCATTTCCACGTGTGTCACGAACAGTAAACGCTGTTACATATTAGGTTTTTCCAGCAGGAGTAGAAGTCTGGGCGTGTAACATGTTTTTTTTTTGTTTGTTTAATTAGGAAATATGTCTGGCAGCACACAGTGTTAAGTACTCTGTATGTTAACATAGATATCTGGGCGTTGTGCGAATTAACATTCCGATATGGAAAAAAGGGATTTTTATAATTTAGTTTTAAGACCTGGACACATTGGATGTTCCTGGTAAGAAACTTACTGCTTAATAAACTAAATGAATTAATGAGGAAATGCTGATGTTTCATCCCAACTGATCTTGTGGTACATTAAAAATGCTGGGCTCCCTATGATTTGCCAACAGCTCACTACTCATGCATGTGGCCACCCAGGGAGGTAGGGAAAGGATTTTCTACATCAGTGAATGGCACTGAATCATTGACCCATGTTGAAAAGCTTATTGCCATTTTATAAATATGATTGAATGGTTACTGCGGCAATAGGCAGATACCGCGGCAAAGATACCTTTGTTTCTCTGGGCAGCAATCTACGGTCCTATACATTTTGCCACACACTCCTTCCAGATCTTTCCTACTCATAATCCCAGTATCATTAAGGATATGGTAAATGCAAAATGTGAGCATGGCAAGGCCTACGCATACACCGTAGGAGTGACGGAGACGTATTAGAAGCTATAGTGATACATAGCGTGAATATTGTCATTTAATTCATGTAAGAAACAGATCTTTATAGTGGGATAATTTATTTATCAAATCAGAGCTACTGACTAAACCACATTCATCCTGACTAATAGCCCAATTAAGGGTTATTTATAATTTGTCTAAACCCTGTGTGAAGTATCTGTAATCCTGCAAAACCATTTCTGGTTTTCTCTCTGCTCAGTCTTAATAACAGAGGTCACTTTGTAGTCACCTTGTAGTGGATGGACAGTGCTAGGGCAGGGTGGGAAACTTCATTGGTCCTCAATGTTTTTTTCTGTAAGCAGAGACCTTCCTTCAATGTAAAACATGTCTGTGCCAACTAGGACCCGTCGGGGATACCGGGCATTCCCTGCAGGGTGGGGAGAAGGGGGTATGACTGCAATTATGCCATCAGATTAGCGGGGCGGAGTAAGGGGTGGGGTGCGTGACGTGTATTATGTCATAAAAGAGGTGTGGCTAGGATGTGGTGGTCAAAAAGCGGTGGTTTTCAGGAGGCGACTCCAGGTAAATTCGAGTGGCAGTTCAATTTTAACTGAACAAAATAAAAGAAAGATCATGGTGTTTCGTTTTGAGAATTCACCCGTAAGAAACAGGTAGTAGGGAAATCACCGCCCTTCATTCTCCTGAACCAATAGCAATATGTTTAGGGAAGGGTTGGGTTTTGATGTTAGGAATCACATAACTACATCATTATTTTATTAGCATTTGGGTAAAATAAGCGATTCTTCCCATTTTCCAAGTTGCACTGGCCATACACTGGCTCAATGTTACACCAACATGAATTTTTATCGGCCGACGTTTCTGCAACATTTCCTGGGATCGTAGTTTGCCAATATTACAAAACAACGGATGTAATGGCACCGTGGTCTGATCTATTTGATCAGTCTCAGTTTTCCAGCCAATTCACCAGTCTCAGCCTGCTAGCCATTTCAGCAGTCTAAAGCTAGCCATACACGGGCAGATGTTCTTCCGATCGAGTGCAACAATCGAAAAATTCAACTGGAAGAAATGCTCAACGTTCCCCATCTTCAGCATCCGGAGAGATGGGGACCGAAGAGGGGGTCAGTGGAAAATTTTCCGCCTGGTCCGACCTTCGTCTTTCCAATCTGAGAAAAGGAAAACAGTTTTGAGTGACCCCATGGAATTTATTTGATCACTTAAAATGTTGATCCTGTTTATTGGGAGGTTTAGTTTGATGGGAGAAGCAGATTGGACAGTGAAGTCTCCCAGTAGAAGCTCCAACATAGCACACATTATACAGTAGTACTAGTTATTACAGTACCCATTCTCAAGGACTTACATTCCTGTACCGGCGGTTTATTTGAAGGAGTTGTTTATATTTATCAACATACACACAAGTAACTAAAAAGCTTTTTGTGGCAATGCCATACAAGCTTCTATGATAATAGAATATGATAAGTGTGACTTAACTTGTATCACTTTTACTACTCACTGTTAGAGATGGGCTAAAACTCAAACTCGAGTTCGACCCAAACTTTAATACTGTAGTTTGGACGAACTCGGACATTTAAGAACTTCCCCAACCAAGAACTTTCAGATTTTCCAAACTCGCGGACCTTTGAATGTACCGTTCGCTAACCCATGATTCTGGCCATATTCCTCAAATGTAGCATTTCGGCGCTAACCCTCAAATGCGCCCACAAACCTCGAATGTATTGTTCCATAACCCTCCAATGTGTCATTTAGTAACCCTCGAATTCATCGATAACCCTCGAACATATCGTTCAGTAACAATTGAAGGTCTTGTTCGCTAACCCTTGAACCTATCATTTGGTAACCCTCCAATTTAGTTAAAACTCATAGGAAAACCCAACAAAATCCCAATTCAGTAGCCCTCAAATGTATCATTTAGTAACCCTCAAATTAGCCGTAACCCTCGAATGTAGCATGCGGAAACCAGACAATATCCCGATGTGGTGGTGGTGATGTGGACATGTTCCCCAGACCATTTCCCAAGCCCCCAAACGAAACAAACTTTAGGAAGTTGGTCCATCTCCACTTAGCCTGGGAATAAACATCTTATAAAAATGTTATTGTGTCTTTTACTTCGACTGTAGACTTGCGATGGGGAAATATTTCTCACTAGTAGTGAGATTAAAGATGCATCTGGTATTTTCCTGTTAGAAAGATTATGTTCCATCTGGCACATCCTTGTTTGTGAGATTAAACTTACTTATCCAACCTGCCCATTAGATGAGTTACATCCTCCTCTACCCTTACGTACGGCTATTGTTCTTCTAAATGTATTTAGTATTAATAAAGAAGTTCTGGTCTCATATCAAAACCTCTCAAGTCAACTGGTAAATAATTTGAGATTAGTTACAGCAAAGCAATAAGATCTTTAGATGTGTATCATGTGGGGAGATTTTGTTGACGGCCACACTGCAGCGCAAACGCAACCACACATGGAATCGCCTGCGATTTCGTTGCATTTGCGCATGCGTTTTCTTCATTAGGTATAGGAAAACGCATGTGATTGCGATTAAAAATGCTGAATGCAAATCGCAATCGCAATGCACCCAAAAACGCGCGTTTTCGGTGCGTTGCCGCGTTTTCAATGATTTGAAAAAACTCAAACGCAGAAAAATCACAGCAGTGTGGCCTAGCCCTTAGTTTCAATACAAATGATTAAGCTGGTCAGACTAGGGATGAGGGTTCATCTTTTAAAGGGCTAGTAAAGCTGGCCATACACCTGCGACAACCATAGCATATCGCAACATCAGAATTAAATGAATGGATTCTATTGGAATTTCGCATGTGACCCAATTTAATCTAAATTGACTGTGAGAAAGCAGAAGCTTTAACATGTTTCACCTTCATATCTTTATTAGGCACGCTAGATTGCCCATATGACACCAGTCTAAAGACCATTATGCTCCATTAGAAGTCCAGTATAACGAGGACCAGGATTGCTATACAAAATGCTTTCAGAAACCTAAAAATGTACGTGTGTGTGGGCGTTGCTCCTTCTCTTTTTCCCAAGCTTCTCTGTTTCAGGAAACACCTCCCAGGGAGCCCTATCATTATTTGGCACCAGCCCCATAGACTTGAATGAGGCTTACATCCCTAGCAGTGAAGGACCATGGGAAAAATGAACGGTCAGATGTAGTAAAAACTTTAAAAAAAAAAAATTACGTTTTAATGCTTTAATCTCCTCGTTAGACTTCACTGGATCCTGGTTAGGCAAGAAGTAACTTTTTTGGTTCAGTCCATATGCCACAGTAGTAAATGTTTATACCAAATATAGCGAGTTCAAGTCAGTTTAGATATCATACCCTCTGATATATAGAATATCTTTAGGGTAGTGCCCAGGGATACACCTACTCCCCTTCCTGGCACAGTATCACCATCCTGACCACATAATCAGCATATATATATATAGCCTTAATACCTAGGCTTACCCTCAAAAAAACCCTTATCCTTTATTTAGAAACAGCATGTAACTAACACATACACAGCATGTAACTAACACATACACAGCACGCATGACAGACGGGCTGGGTGTAGTACACACTGGGCCCCTTCCACACAACAGAAACTGCAATCCATTCATTAGCACTAATATTAATTCATTAGAGTATCTTTATTGATACAATTAAAGGGTAACTGTGGGCCAAAAATGACTTTAGGTAAATTGACAGGAATTGCTTTCCTATTTACATTTATATGAGTGATATGGGAGCAGCATCACCAGATCCCCTGCACTTCCGGCTTTGAAACCACATGACTGTCCCTCTTCCCTGTGTCTCCTTCTCCTTGTAGGCCCCCTTGCAGCCTTCTTGGACCTTTCCCTTGCAGCCTCCTGTGGCCCCTCCCACTCATTTGCTCTGTGGCCCTGCCCTCTCATGGGTCATGTGGTTCCTCCCACTTGTGGGCCACA
Organism: Hymenochirus boettgeri; assembly: GCA_019447015.1. Classification (NCBI taxonomy): domain Eukaryota; kingdom Metazoa; phylum Chordata; class Amphibia; order Anura; family Pipidae; genus Hymenochirus; species Hymenochirus boettgeri. The sequence goes on along the minus strand of CM033476.1, from coordinate 82,674,230 downwards.
TGGCCCCTTCCCCTGCAGCCCCCTTGAGCCTTTCCCTTGCAGCCTTCTGTGGCCCCTCCCACTTATGGGCTTCATGGCCCCTCCCACTTGTGGTCCCTGTGGCCCCTCCCACTAACAGGTCCAGTGGCCTCTCCCATTTGCAGGTCCAGTGGCCCCTCCCCTTGCAGACCCATCCTGGCTTTTTCCCTTGCAGCCTCCTGTGACCCTTCCCACTCATAGGCCCCAATGACCCTTCCCCCTTGTGGGCTCCCCATTGCCCCTTCCCCATTTGCACCTCACACCAATATCCCCCCCCTTACAAAAAACTGTAAAAGCAGCCTTTTTAGCAGAGAAAGAATAAGCAGTTTTAAACTTTGTCTGGTTTTTTCTCTACTTTTAAAGTCTTCTGTAGGGTGTAGGAGGGTATTGGTCTGAGGTGCAAATGGGGGAGGGGCCACAGGACCCGTGAGTGGGCGAGGCAACAGAGTGCATGAGTGGGAGGGGCCACAGGGGGCTGCAAGGGAAGGGGGACACAGGGGCCATGAGTGGGAAGGGCCAGTAAGTGGGAGGCATTAAAAAAAATCAGTGCTGCGGGCTGTGTTGTTCTCCCCACCCCCATCCTACCCTTCAGTCATGCACTGAGCATGTGCCAACTGCAGATTAGAGGAGGAAGTAGTATTTCTGACAGCGATTCAGAATTTCCCACCCCCTAAATTTCTGATCAGTGATTTCTTCATATTTTGGGCTGTGCAGCACATAGAGATATGCAGGGGTGCCCCTACCATGAAGCAAACTGAAACATTTGCTCAGGGCGCACCCCTGCAGTACACTTAAAAGGCGGCAGTTAAAAAACCCCTCTTCTTTCCTGCATTTTAGCACCTGTCCACTAGTCAGTGAGAAGGCAGCACTCCAGTCAGTGTTAGTCAGCCCACCACACCCACCTCCACAAGGCACCCCTATGTTCCCTGATAAAGCCATGCCCGCTTCCTGTGCATTTAAAAGTTTTTTAAGGTGTCAAAAACCCCAGGAACACCCTTGGAGATGTGGTTGATGGTTTGTAATAAACTTGTTTGGAGACCACTGTTTAAGGTAGGTCTAGTGCTTTGCAGATACCCAAAGAAACCATTGTCCTGGTTTCTACGGGTGGCTGATCCAGGGAACACTTCATCCAACGTCCTTCAATTGGTGGAATTATTGCCAGTGGCGCTTGATTTGAGAAACATGCACATTTGGCTTAAATAACATTGATTATATGTAGAAAGGTTTTTTCTAAGAAGGGTCACCAAAGAATGAAATGTAACGGGATCCAAAGCAATACCCAGCATTATATGTGTCATGGATTGAGAAGGCCTTGCGGTAGATTCAGAATGCATTGTTCATTTAATCTTATGCAGTGTTATTTTTTTTGAAGTTTCTAAATCTTTGTGACATCTCGTATAAGCAACATGTAAATGTCTGCTCTGGAAATCCATAGTCTAAATCTGCTTGTATTACTAATACTGTTGTAGACGTTCAATGCAAATTTGTTCTACGACTGCTTGAGCATCTGCCAAGTCTAGCTGAGTGAAATGCTTTATCATGAAAACATCCGACATCTTGTAGGATGGAGGTTGATGGTTATATTGAGTTTGAAGGATAAATGTGAAATGGATCCCAATAGGAAACTGTCCATGTCCAGGTGTTTACGTGAACCGAGCTTTTCATTTTCATCAACCCACAATGTAGCAATGTTCTCAAACCACTAGGCTGGACTTTGGTGCAATGTTTCTACAGGATGAAAGCCAGCCGACTGGGAAAAATTCTTGGGAGAACACCCACTGAAAACCTATCCTATCCTCTCGATGAGTGTTTCATTGGTGGCTAGTGACGCTGCGTACAAACTATGTATACACACCTGCAAACTATGTATACACACCTGCCCCACCTGGTACAGTGTGCGCCTCTTACCAATTACAAAAGAACGAGGGCACCTAGGGCACCAAGATGGCTAGAAACAGCCCTGGGGGCTACCATGAGTTTAAGATGAATATCAGGGCATATCACTTATTCCTTAACCTTGATTGAAGGTTGGATTACCTTTACTTCCATCAATATTCACTGCACTACTGCTCGCACTAATAACATGGATGATAAACATCCACGCGTTTGTTCGGACACACTTTCCTGATGCATGCAAGTGAATTACAATGATTGAACGGTAATTGCCGGTAATTTTGAAGCAAAAACTGTTTTTTTGAATGATCAGTTATGCTGGCTTTCCTGGCACCAGATGTCCTTATTTGGACAATCCAGAGACCCACAGTCAGGGCTGAAATCCTGTCCTAAGAATGGCCCTGGCAGCCCCGCCTCATAACGCAAACTCTCTGCCCTGGAACGTCCATAACCCCGCCTCTCAGAATCTGCCCTGCCCACTCTCTGTCTCCGCCCTGCCCATACTCCATCCAACCCCCCCTCCTGCTTGGGCGCCAAATTAATCTGGCAAACCTGCCTGGCACTCTCAACTGGCAATAAAATGATTGTTGAGTTAATGGCCCAGAGTCAGGTTTATTAGGACTAAAGCTCATCATTAGATAGATTGATTCTATCAATTTGATCAAATTGTTCAAGAAAACTGATTCCAGTTGACACTTTCGATCAATAGATTTCTGATCAATTTCTATCAGTTTATTGATTGAAAGGCAATTGGGAATGGCTTGATGGTTCTAAGTGATACATTGATTGCTACATCCTAACTGGTTTTCATTCTGTCAGTCATTCCTCATATAGATTTTTTCCACCGGGAACCTAAATTAAAAGGCAAGTCCAGTCTCCAAAAACTTTTTTGCTACATACAGTAGTTTGAAAATATCACACCCCCCCAAACCCCCACTTTCGTTCTATTATTACATTCATCCGCGATTCAACGCTGAGGAACTACAGAACCACAATCCCATGCACAAGTCCCTCCACCTCTGCTCCTGTCTTGTTATGAGCACGGCCCTAAATGCTCGATTGGTAATGTCAGTCAGCCATTGGCCATGATAATCAGAAAAAGGAAATGTTTGCACCTCCTATTACATAAGTTTTTCTTCCCTGATCCACATGGCAAGGTAATTGTTTTACAGACAAAGTATATAAGCGTTGGCTGGGCTCGGGAAAAGCAATTATCGAGTTTTAATGCCAGATATTATATTTGGGCAGAAAACCATTAAATACAGAAACGCATAGTTAGGAGCATGTTGGAGATCCGAGTCTTTATCCTACAATTTATTGTTCCATTTCAGACTAAAGACCCACAATAGGCAGAAGCAATTAAAATATATATATCAGGTAATTAAGTGCCAGGACTATATAATATGTAACTTACGCAGAACGCAATCATAAGCACGCTAGTGTGGCCTAGCCCTAAAGGAGAAGCAGCAATTAACATGGAGCTACATTTTGTAGCCAGCCAGGTAGATCTGGATAATGTTATTTATTTAGTCGTACATGCGAACCCAGCGCTATACATTACAATACACTAAATACAGTGAATGGAGATAAAAAAAGGAAAAAGTGCATCAAGCTTTAAGATGCTGTTGGTTAGAACCCTTAAAGGGCTATTTACCAAAACCACATTTATTTTTTTTACTATACCACATATTTTACTATATGAAGGTCTGAATACCTGTTAAATACAAACTAAACCATATACTGTGCAGTAATAGACAGATGTCTAAAGGACAAATTTACACATGCCCCAACCACAAAATTAACTTGCCAGCTAAATGTACAACAAAGAAGAACTTAATCCCAATTTCTCCCCACCCTTATTGGCATATAGTGCCGTCTTTTGAAGCTCTTGGAGCTTTTTAAGAACTTGCACATGCTCAGGAGACAGCTCGGGGAGCAGAATTCCGATGTCACCTGTTCAGAGCCATGACTGATGGCTGCTACATGGAAGAACTGGAGGGAAAAAACAAGTTGCTGAAGATCTTCCTTGCGGCACATCTGGCAGACATGTAAGTATTGCAATCTTGGGGTTGATTAGGCTATGTGTACATTTTCATTTATAGATAAAGAATGACAGAAAATCCAAGTATTAAGACAATGTGAGAAGGTTTGTACACAAGAAATGCGAAATAAGCAGGTGCTGTAACACGGGATTGTAGAAGTTACAACAGTGATAAGAATTTGAAGACAATTAAAACCAATGCCCTGATGGGTAGCAGGAACTACAAGGCCCCAGTTTACCAGAGCATTGTATTAGTCAGTCCGGGGTGCAGAGCCCGTGACTTGTATTGAAAACTTGCACAGGGTGCCAGTATCCCTAAAAGCCTATGGTGGCTCACTCCCATATAAAGCTCTGGTTTCCGTCACATTGTCGCTGTAGTTGGTGAATAATGGAAATTGTAGAATTCAGCAATATTACAAAGGGTAGATCAGTTTTACTGTCTTAGTAAAAGACAGAAGTTCATAGGCTTTAAGAAACTTGGGGTCTATTTGCTAAAGAGTCTCGGTATATATGAGTTAATGCGGTTTCTTTCCATTCCCACTGGTATTTTAGGACACAGATTAATATTGATATTTTACATTTGCAAGCTCAGACAGAACAGCAGCTTCTCATTCATCCAGGTTATGGTAATTCTGTAGCATTCAGTTCGCTCAACTGGACAGGAAATTTAGTTTAGTGAGTCCAAATCCAAGGGGGAAGCAAATTTAATATGTGTTCGGTGGGAAGAAGTCTTAACAGTTAAATGAATGCTGATAATACCAATAGAAGGTCAAGAAGGGAATAGCGACAGATCTGGGGTGTTGTACACCCAGATCTCCCCTTCACTTTAAGTAAGCCTACCCAACACTTGAAATTGAAAACTTATATGTAAAGGATACATAGTTAAATTAAGTGGTTAATCCACTGAACAATTAGTGGTCACCGGATTCTGGGACTGTATATGACTCTGAACATTTGTTCTAATATGTAACTGGAAATTTAGTTTAACACCTTGTCCAGATGATCTGAATCCCACAGAGTTAAAACAAATACATGTTGTGTTTCAAGGCTGCTGAAAAATACTTTAATCCACAAACCATGAACTTAGCGCCACCTAGTGCATTAGCAAAAATCTTCTATCCTTACTTCTAGGAAGCAAGGATAGCACACAAAGAAGGAATGATTATTTACAACTCTAAACCATGCCTGACTGATATTTAGGGTAAGGTCCCACTCGCACGCATAGCAGCGCATGCAGGATTTTTACAATGTGCTACTGTGCCCGATACTACATGTTCTTGAAGACTTTTCGCTATTCATATGACTGGATCTCTCAATTCAGAATGACTTATACAGGAATCTGTTGGTCATAAATACCCTGGAATGTGCCCCAATCAGCATATTACAGCCAGGGCTCAGGGACCTCCTGAATGCAAGGTGAGAAAACGGATAAAATGAATATTACAGACATACCATGACCTGGATGAACGAATATTACAGACATACCATGACCTGGATGAACGAATATTACAGACATACCATGACCTGGATGAATGAATATTACAGACATACCATGGCCTGGATGGATAATTATTACAGATATACCATGGCCTGGATGGATAATTATTACAGATATACCATGACCTGGATGGATAATTATTACAGATATACCATGACCTGGATGAATGAATATTACAGATATACCATGACCTGGATGGATGAATATTACAGATATACCATGACCTGGATGAATGAATATTACAGATATACCATGACCTGGATAGATGAATATTACAGATATACCATGGCCTGGATGGATAATTATTACAGATATACCATGGCCTGGATTAATAATTATTACAGATATACCATGACCTGGATGAATGAATATTACAGATATACCATGACCTGGATGAATGAATATTACAGATAGACCATGACCTGGATAGATGAATATTACAGATATACCATGACCTGGATGAATAAATATTACAGATATACCATGACCTGGATGAATGAATATTAAAGAAGTATACCGTTGCCCTGGAGAATGATAGTAAAGATATACCGTGACCTGGATGAATGAATATTACAGATATACCACGACCTGGATGGATGAATATTACAGATATACCACAACCTGGATGAATGAATATTACAGATATACCATGACCTGGATGAATGAATATTACAGATATACCATGACCTGGATGTATGAATATTACAGATATACCATGACCTGGATGGATGAATATTGCAGATATACCATGACCTGGATGAATGAATATTACAGATATACCATGACCTGGATGGATGGATATTACAGATATACCATGACCTGGATGGATGAATATTACAGATATACCATGACCTGGATGGATGAATATTACAGATATACCACAACCTGGATGAATTAGAACCTTCACAAGCATCGTTAACGTTCTCCCGAAAAAATATATAAAAGGCGCATGCCTGCTTTCGTAATTGCTTGAAGATACGAATGTTACGTTACGTACAAATGATGTCTTTAAACATTTGTCGGCTGCATCGTACGAAAATGATCCAACGTGTGTACGAGGCTTTAGCCTGTGCTAACTGCAGATTAGAAGGATGAAGTAGTATTTTGCCCGCAGATTCAGAACCTCCCACCCCCTAACTTTATGATCAGTTGTGTGCAGCACGTAGAGAGGTGGTTGATGGCTCCTTTTAAAGATAGGCCTTTCATTTAAAATCAATTTGGAGACCACAGTTACCCTTTAAGTTGAAATCGCTTTTCCTCAAGTCTGAGGGATTGTCTTCTCTCCTGCTAATTGACTAGTTACCTAAAGGGTTAACATATCCCCTCACAAATGCCTCTTTTCCATGGAAACAAATCCAAGATTAGTAATCTCTCTTCATAACACAAATTCTCCGTTCCTCATATCAGTTTTATTGGCCGTCTCTGTACCCTTTCCATCTCATTGATATCCTATGGACTGATACCCCAAACCCTTAAATACAATATATAAATACAGTTCATTTTGTTACTGTCCAAATGCATTTCTTACCAATAAACATTAATTGTTTTTGTATAGTCTAATCACTACCATGGCTATGTTTTCCGAGAGCAGTTGTCAGTATGTCTTTATGTTTGTGGGGGAAACCCGAGTCCCCGGAGGAAACCCACGCAAGCACGGGGAGAACAAACAAACTCCTTGCAGATGTGTCCAAGGGTGGAATCGAACTCAGGACATCAGTGCTGCAAGGCATCAGTGCTAATCACTGCCTGTTTTAGAATTCACAGAGGGTCTTAACTTGAGCCTATAGTTATTTCCATTTCAGCTGTTGAGGCATCCGATTGATCAGATGCTTTAGATCTTATCTACTGCCCAGGAGAGAGAAAGAGGCTTCCAGAAGGCGGCAGTAGAGATCCGTGCTGCACACTGCTCGCTTTTTTACCTGATTATTATATAGTTTACATTTTCTTTTTCAGGATTGTGCCTAGTTTTGAAAACAATGAAGAATTTCGGAGAGCAGGCTTATGATGCAGCCAATGATGCGGCATTTTCCCCCTGTCCCAGTGAGCATGCTCGCGCCATCTTTGCTCTCCATGGCCCAGTTATCTTTTCACATATTAGGGCCATGGCGCGGTGTGAAAATGAATGTGTATACCATCTTCAAAAGCACTTGGGGTTGTTGATTGGGGGAAAGGGGGTACAGATACTACAAGCACGCTACGTTTTTGTCTGTTTCCGTTATTTATTAAAGGATCAAGTCCTGTAAAAACATTAAATTAAAAAAATCACACTGCTACACGCATTTCTGTCTGGAAACAGACGCGTCCTAATTAAAATGATAGGAATAAACAGACCGCTAACAATAGACCAAAACGGACTATCCGTCGTGGCCGTGTGTAGAGCGAACAAGCTTTCCCTCTGAAACATCTTTGTATTGATATTGCAGCAACTGAATGTTAAACAGTGGCCCCATCTAGTGTTCACTCTGTGTTATTGTTGTTAAATCCCATTCACGTGTTATAAAACTAAAATCCAATCACCATTCGTAGCGCACTGCAAAGTGTGTATGGAATTTATAAAGAAGCATAATGCGATTTAATCTGACAAGCTAATGTTTCATACCGCCATATACATTTCCAATACCTTACAAATTGAATTTGTATTTAAAGTAGCCGCTTGGGGTAGACGTTACCATCCATCTACCTGGGTTGCTTGAAGAAAGCGTTGACTAATTGACAACACAGAAGCGCCGCCTAGAGACTTTGCCTCTGGGCAATGCAAATGGACTTTGATTTAAATAGGTCTCAAGTGAACATTATAATTCTATAATACACAGGAGCTATGAATATCCTGTAAATAATATCCATATTAACTTATCTATGTCAGCAGTCACATGTCTCATGGAAACACTGATGGTTCCTTGTAGAGCGTTAATAGAGCTTTTTCAATTGGCTCCCTGCTGCCAACTTTCCCATCATTCCGCTTCCCATCCCCATCAGCCAATTAAGGTGAATTTACGTATTGTCCAATTTGTTTGGGCAATGCCACACTAGTGCGTTTTTGCCACGTTTTGCGCTTAGTGATCCACAATGACATTTTATTTATAACTAGACATAAAGCCATTTAAATTAATGGGCGCTAGAAGCCCAGAGGGCCCCCTTTGTTCCAAATCCAGAGCCCCCCTCTGTCCCAAAGCAAAAGTTTCCCCTGTGTCCCAAAGCCAGAATCCAGAGTTTCCTCAAGTGTTCCAAGCAACCTTACCTGCGGTCTGTGTCCATATCTCTGTGTAATTGCTGTGTACTGCCTCTGTGCGTGTTTCCTGTGTTTCTCCCTCTAGTGGTGAGTCAATAGGAACTGCAGCCACAATCTTACCATATCCCTCTAGTGGTGAGTCACCAGGAACTGCAGTGACACACACACACAGCAGCACGGACGCAGCATTTAGGGTTTTAATAAATAGGATGCAAATCCCACTGTGTGTGATGCGATCTTAAGCACGCAATCATCATTTTTGGTACATTTCTGATAATATTCAAGTCTATGGAAACACGTTATAACAAGCGGACACAAATCAGTAGCCCAGGCGATTATTGCATTTTTACCCATAAACTCCTGGGAAACACAGAGGCACCTAAAAGCAGATAGAAGCAGGCACAAGCGCAAGACAAAATCGCACAGAAAAGAAACTCGCATCATTTTTCGTGCTTTGTAGTGTGGCCTTAGCATTAAGCATTGTTTACGGTGCTCGGTTAAAACCCGATTGCATTGTGTGATGAGAATCCCATGCCAATGCATTTCGTTGTGGGTGCTCACACTGTGTGGGCTATATGAGCTTCTGATTATTGGCAAAAGCACGGCTCAAATACACAGTAGTGTGCATGAAATTGTGGCAATGCAATTGCAATTTTCCGTGCATGGATGGTGTGGCCACAGCTGTAGCAGTTATCTATCCAACCCCTCACACACATTGACAGTACCCTAAACATCAGGGTTTACCTGCAAACTGGATAAACTTGTGCACAAGCCGATTTGTCCTGCCCCCAATCGGGCCGTGGCCTTACCAACAGGACGATACACTCTGTAAGAACCCCATCTTCCTAGAAGTCCAGTAATGAGGAGGGTTATATGGTACCTGATATAGGATATATAATAATATGGAGTTTTAGAGCTTTATACATACATGGTAATCTACAAGCAGCAAATCAATCCGATATAGTAAAACCATAACTGCTGTATCCATGCCTGCATGTGTGTGTGTCCCTGCAGTGCCTATGGATTCACCACTAGAGGGAGATGCACGGATGCAGGATGACTGTAATTATCGTACCCACTGTACATGGTTAGTACCCAAAACCACCAGACGTGCTTTGTAGAAGCGTGTCTTCTGATTAGTCAGAATCGTGAAGGCGGAAGGCTGGAGACCTGATAATATTGTTGAAAGGGAAACTAAACCAGACTTTTTAAGTACTGTAAATCTGCAGCTATTATTCACAGGGAGGGGAGATCGCTTATTCCCACCTCCCTGTGAACGCCCGGGTAACAGTGCTATACCTACCTACCAGTGCTCCACTCGCGTCTCCTTCCCAGCTCACAGACGTGGTTTCCCAATCGCGCTCCTATCTTTTGTATTGGCGCGCATGTGCCAAAGATGGGAGCTTAGTTGGGACACAGCGCCATCTGCTGGGAACAAGCCATGAGTGGAGCACCATTAGGTGAGTATAGCATGGTTACCTGGTCGTTCAAAGGGAGGTGGGAAAAAACGTTCATATAGTATCATATTATATACTTAACTAAGCACATAAAATCTGTTTAGTTTCCCTTTAACGTTAACCCTATCCAATATCTGTCACAAAGCCTTTTGTTGAATACAGTGTTCCGGGGAAAGCGATCTTATCACTAGTAGCACTGATGCCTTGCAGCGCTGAAGTCTTGATTTCGATTCCACCCTTGGACACATCTGCAAGGAGTTTTTATGCTCTCCCCGTGCTTGCGTGGGTTTCCTCCGGGCACTCCGGTTTCCCCCACAATCATAAAGACATACTGATAGGTTGTATGTGTACAATAAATGTGCTTAGATTGTAAGCTCTTCGGGGCAGGCCTGATGTGAATGTATACATGTAATTGTACAGCGCTACGGATGTTGGTGCTATATAAATCCACAATAATATTAATAATAATAGTAATAAGAACTCTCCGTGAATGACCCCCATAGAGTGTTTAGCTGAAAAGTGGTTCAGTCCTGATAACTGTACAATATAATAGCATTGTATTTAGGTATTGCATTATAACCATTACCAGATTTGTCTGAATGACTGCTAATGTCAAAATGTTATTTATCCGCCCCCCTTCTTTCAAAATAAACACATTACATTTAAGTGAACAGTAATTGTGTTTATGCATAGACTAAACAACATTGCAATAGACCAAACTAATTATGTCAATACGAGCAATAAATAGCATCTCCTAGTGTATAATGTGGGAATGACGGGCATATAATATCCGCCTTCTTGAAAGAATTTAATAAAAAAAAGATTAATGCCCGGACAGTTTTAGTTTGCAGGTTTATATTTTATAAGCAACAACTATATAGATGGGGGTATTGTACATTTGTCAGCCTGTGTACAGGCGATTAGCCAACAATCCTACTTTTCCCCCCTTATTGGGCAAGTTGAAATTTTTCTTTGTTCAACACTGGGCAAATTGCCACAAGCCCCTAATGGAGCCCCCAAACCAAAGGATTTAAATAGTGAAATGTAGGTAAGGGGCCCCTACAAAGGGTTTTGTCCAGGGGCCCCCACAGACCTTGAGCCCTAAATTTACCACGTTTCATTAATGATGGTTATTAAAATCAGTTGCTAATATTACAATAAAATATTTTCATAGCCATCAGGTAGGACGTTTTTAGAATAATTTTTTATGCAGCTAATTCATTGTTACAGAAAAAGACAAAGCTCCTTCATTCCAATGGTTTGTTTAATAACCTGATATCCTCAGCCAATAAACCTGCTCTCAATGTCAGCAGTAATATATACATTGACCCTAAGGACAATCGTATCTGGGACTGTCAATTTATAAAAGTCTCTGCGTGTTTTTGTAAAAAATAAATAAAAAGGCGCAGATTTTTACTATTTAGTATATCAATGTATTTTGCCTGTTACTTTTGTATTTTTCTATGCAACATGTATGCACGCACACTCTTGTGTCTTTGCTTATGCAGATATTAATGTGGAGCTAATGTCTGATTTCTCCCTCCCATCTAGTGTATTGCTGCTGAATACTGACATTATGTAATGCATATATATATAATTATATAGATATCTATCAGTGTGTGTGTGTGTGTGTGTGTGCATTCATGTGTTTAAAGCCCCTCCTCTGTTAAAAATAGACCCCTGGTATATATTTTATTTAAGAATCCCTGCTTTTGCTTAAGATATTTAAGCAGCTTCATGGTTACAGCTGTCACACGAGTTTTTTCTACTCCTCCTCTCTTTCTCTAAGGGAGACGGAAGACATCCAGCCTACTGGACTGTGAAGTGTAAAGAGATGAGGTTAAGAAGTGCCAGCACCTCACTACCCCCCACGCTTACCAAGCAAATGGTTTATCCCAGATTTATTTAAGCCCAACCAACCAAGTTAACTCAACAACTCGTCTTTTGATGGTGCTGAAGTTGGAAGAAGACACTTAGAGTTGGCAGTGGCTCGGCTTTACAGGCAAACCCTTAAGAACTCTCTGAAGTGGAGGCTATGACTTCAAGCCCAATGTTTGACATCATCTCGTTCTTCAGAAACATGGTGCTCAACATCTGGACCTCTTGGCAGAAGGATATTTCTGTTTAAAACAAACTCAATAACTCCAAGGATCCAAAAGTTTAATAAGATGAATGGGACTCTCTTCAACAAAACATTGATGGACCAGGGAGCTTACAACATTACCCAGGACTTTGGCTCTCTTTTGGGATGCTGCAATGGGTCCCAAACGGCCATCACCAATGATGGGGGATCCCTTATCCTGCTTCCCGATGAGAGGAGTATGTTCATTACCAGGGTGGTACAGATAGCAGTCATGTGTGTCCTTTCTATAACTGTACTCTTCGGGATATTTTTCTTGGGTTGCAACCTGCTCATCAAATCAGAAAGTATGATTAACTTCTTGGTGAAGGACAGGAGACCATCTAAGGATGTTGGAGCCGTCATTCTGGGTCTCTATTAAAAGGAACTTAAAAAAATGGACCAAACCTGCAAGAATCTAAAAATACTGCCTGTTTTTAGAATGCTGCAAAGACTACAGGTTGCATGGAATTACTGTTCTAAAGGGGGGGGGGTCTGCATGCAGTGTGCCAAAAACAAATCCCTCCGTGTAAAAAGAACTTCAATCCTCAAAGCTGCTTTTTGCCTTTTTTCCCCAGACGTATTGCTAAGAGACCAACCAAGTGCCAGATTTTATTATTCCAGGTCCGAGGGGGGATTCTTTATTCCATAGCATTCTGTGATTATGGTTTACAGTTGCATGCTTTGCATTTTGAATGTCATTTAATACCTCAGAATTCTCCCCCCAGTAAAGCAAAAATGGAGCACAAGATGCATTGTGATGTAAGGTTTTGTTATTTTAACCGTGCCAGGTCTGTTATATTGTAAATTGACATTTGCACTATTCTTGGTCATGAATTCAGCATGCTTTGATTTCTCCGACAGAATGCAGGTTTTTTTTTTCTATGTCCCTGTTTTTTTTTTTCCTTTGGAAAAATCTCAGTGTGTTGTGTGTGGTTTTTTTTCTTGCAATTTATGAATCCGACGATTGCAAATAAAATCTATATTTGTAACTCTGTCCCATCATTGATTTATTTCAATCCCAAAGCAGAAAATAACCGACATGGATTATATAAAGGAATCCGCTAAAATCTATAACCCAAGATTTTCTCTACAGAAAGTTGTGTCTACAGGAGAGATGTCGGACTTTTTATCTCAGATGGGGGAGAATGTGGGAGATGACATTGTATGCGAACCAGGGAAATACTGGAATGACAGCTTACTAGAAAGTATAAGGGATGGAAAGAAGGTTGAAAATAACATGGGATAATATATTAATGAGCAACACTTAGATTGTAGATGTGCAAATTAATTCCTGCACTGCCGGGGAGACTGATGGATACATAGAGAGATAGACAGACAGACAGATAGAGAGATAGACAGACAGACAGATAGAGAGATAGACAGACAGACAGATAGAGAGATAGACAGACAGACAGATAGAGAGATAGACAGACAGACAGACAGAGAGATAGATAGATAGATAGATAGATAGATAGATAGATAGATAGATAGAGAGAGAGAGAGAGAGAGATAGATAGCAGAGTTAGATAGATAGTTAGATAGATAGATAGCAGAGTTAGATAGATAGATAGATAGATAGATAGATAGATAGATAGATAGATAGATAGAGAGAGAGATAGATAGATAGATAGATAGAGAGAGAGAGAGAGAGATAGAGATAGATAGATAGATAGATAGATAGATAGATAGACAGATAGAGAGATAGACAGATAGAGAGATAGACAGACAGACAGATAGAGAGAGAGATAGAGAGAGAGAGAAAGAGAGAGAGATAGATAGATAGATAGATAGATAGACAGAGAGAGAGAGAGAAAGAGAGAGATAGAGAGATAGATATGATATATAGATAGACAGAGAGATAGACAGACAGAGAGACAGACAGACAGACAGACAGACAGAGATAGAGAGATAGATAGATAGATGATAGATAGATAGATAGACATTCTATGTAGATATACTGTCATGTATGTAAACTGATATTATGTATTCTAGTGAAGTGCCTCAACAGATGTTGAGGGATTTAGGAATGAGGAGTAAACTAAAAACCTGTATCTTATAATATTCTCAATACTAAACTAAACCTTCCCCTGGACCCAGAACCCTGTATCGTGTAATATTCTGAGATTAAACTAACCCCCCCCCCCCCGAACCCAGAACCCTGTATTTTATAATATTCTCAGTGTTAAACTAACTACCCCCCCCCCTGGACTCAGAACCCTGTATCTTGTAATTTTCTCAGTATTAAACTAAACCCTCCCCTGGACCCAGAATCTGTATCTTTTAATATTCTCAGTATAAAACTAAACCTCCCCCTGGACCCAGAACCCTGTACAGGGCCAGACTTACCATTAGGCACAGTAGGCATGCCCCTAAGGGCGCCTGAGGTTGGAGGGGCCGCTGTCAATCTCCTCCCACCAATCCCTTTATAGTCTATTTTTTCGCCCAAAAAGAGAAAATATGGGTGTGGTTTAGTTGTGTGGTCTGTGTTTGGGGGGGGCTAAGGGTGCCAGGTTCTTTGGGCCTACAGGCTCTTGAGGTGTAAATCTGGCCCTGACCCTGTATCTTGTAATATTCTCATTATAAAACTAAACCTCCCCCTGGACCCAAAACCCTGTATCTTTTAATATTCTCAATACTAAACTAAACATTCCCCTGGACCCAGAACCCTGTATCTTATTAGGACCCTGGACCCTGTAATATTCTCATTATTACACTAAACCTCCCCCTGGACCCAGGACACTGTATCTTGTAATATTCTCAATACTAAACTATACCTCCCCCTGGACCCAGGACACTGTATCTTATAATATTCTCAATACTAAACTATACCTCCCCCTGGACCCAGAACTCTGTATCTTATAATATCCCCAATACTAAACTAACAGGGAGATTTACCCAGAGACACACTTGTCCTAGGAAAATCCTCTTTAGCTGATTTTTCCAGAGGCTGCGGAGTTCTTCGTGAATCCCACCTGCATGTAAGTATTTAATGCCGGCTATCAGCCTCTGGAAAATAAGCTTGCGGTGGTTGCGTAAGTATCTAATCCGATACTCACACAGCTGCCGCAAACTCAAGTTAAATCACCGATGCGGCTGCCGGTCCAACCCCTTCTGCTGCTTCCGCGAAAGGAAGAAGCAGCAGAGGGCTGGTAAGTATATTTACAACCCAAATTGCCACATTTAAACCTAGCGAGGTCTAGGGTTGAGGGAATTTCTAGCAAGATCCTCATCTTTTGGGGGTTGGGCATGTAGATGCCCTTTAATTCTCCCGCAAGAACCCTGTATCTTGATACTAAAATCTCCTGGGAACAGCAGCTGAAAGACAGGATTTAACTGGAAGATAAAAACATTTTCACATCTGACATGCCTAGTTTAAATCTCTTTAGGAAGAAAATTCTCTTGTCCCTCGGAATGTTTCTCCTAGGAAACCTACACATTATCCCAGCTAATCCTATAAAACGGTTTACATTTGGATATATATATATATATTTACACACATGAAAATACAAACAGTATACACCAAACACCACCCCATGCATATATCTACCATCTAGCTGATGATAAACTACAAACTGAAGTAATAGGTATTTGTTGTAGTTCTACAGCAACGTTAAGGGTTTAATGTTCGTGTCCTTAGATATCAATAGCTTTTTTAGATATTAGGTCCAGGTAAAAAGAAAATGAATATTTATAAACCAGTTATTATTTTTTCAGTTACGTGTCAAATACATTTACAGATCGAATGATCCGATTTCCCCAAATTCTAGGGCTGAACAAAATATTGCTATTACATAATACTGTTATTATCTAAATTGGGTTCACTATGGCTCTGTACTACTAGTGCTCAAACTGACCCATTCACTCAGATCATCATCAGATTGGGGTGCAACCATTTCCCCCATAGCAGACCATCAAATTATTAAACAAACCTTCTTATCAGTCAATGAAAATAATGAAAGTTTGTGTGTGTGTAACCTTCCTTGAAGTGTATGACCCGAAAAGTCCTCCCTAGTGTCCTGTTATTGTATTATCACAGAAATGATACATTGGTTAGATGACACAATCATGGGTTCAACGTACTGCTTCATTGGTCTCGTCTTGAAGAGGAAGACTACTATTACTATTGGATTATAAATTGAAAGTTATTATGTATTATGTATCATTGAGGTTACTATTTGTAGTTATTTTTTTGAAATTACACACACACACACACACACACACACAGATATAAATATAGAGAGGGCAAAAGTCAAGAAAATAACATTCAATATAGTAAATATTGCAAAGCACACGGCCGAGTTTTATTTCTATAGCGGTTCCAAGGAAGTTTTCGAATATTTGATAGCATTTTCAAATTTTTGCTAGATATTGTCAATTTTTCGACTGAGCTTTTTGAATTTTGAATGTAATTTTCAAAGTTTCAAATAGAATTTTTCAAATGTATTGTTTTTTCATTTTTAATTAAAAAGTTCAGAGTTTTGAAAAATCTGAAAAATCAGTTGGGTCCGCCAATTTCTAAAACGGATTTGAAAACATTTTTTGGGGGGAAACTAACATTCACCACTACCTATTACTCACCACTACCTATTACTCATCACTACCTATTACTCACCACTACTTATTACTCACCACTACTTATTACTCCCACTATTATTACTCATCACTAGCTTATTACTCCTCACTACTTATTACTCATCACTACTTATTACTCATCACTACTTATTATTCACCACTACTTATTATTCACCACTACTTATTACTCATCACTACCTATTACTCATCACTACCTATTACTCATCACTACTTATTACTCATCACTACTTATCACTACTTATTACTCATCATTTTGCTATTATTTGTCAGTCCCTGAAGCTCCTTACCTTGCCTCCGGTCCTGCGCCGTTCCCTCTGGATCCTCTCTCAGCTCTTCCGGGTCTTCTCGTACCTGCACAAACAGCTTTTTCTTTAGTCTCGAATGTTCTGCTCGGTCCTACCGATTGTTTTTTTTAGTTCTGGTGGCAAATTCGAATTGTGGTTATTCTATCTGGTCTTTGTTTATCTGATTCTTTTCTTCTGATTTATCTACTCTTCCTTTATTTCTACCTGTCTTCCCATGGTTCATTGCCCATAATATCCTGTGGTTAACCCTTGCTCGTGGCATGTTCCTGTATTGCTGTTCCGTTACAGATTCCTGCCTAATTACCGTTTGTTCACCTCCTGTCCTGACCTGTGCCTGCCTTTCACTATATTTTTGCTCTACGTTTCTGTACTTTGCGGACTCTGTTTACCGACTCTTGTCTCCGTCCCCGACTCCGATTCTGGCTTTTGATTTTGTACTTCGCTATTACCCAGCTCTGAGCTGGTTGTGCCCTGTCCATCTGTTCCAGGTTTCCTTGAGTAGTCTCAGCATCAGCTCAGATAACCTGATCTCTAAAGGTTCGTACATACGCTCAATTCCGTGCGAGGAACGACCCCGATGGCCCTGAACGCCCGTTTCGGACGAGAATTGTCTGTGTGTATGCGTTCTGTCGGGTGTCGTTTGCCGATCCGCCAGGTGGATCAACAAATTGGATTGGCCATCGGTGGTCGTTCCTCGCTCGGAGTGTGTGTATGAACCTTAAGTCCAGGGGGCAATCAATCCCGGTGAGATACTACAAGCCTTCCGGCAAGCGCGGGCTGGTCTATTAGTGAAGCGAGTGATGTTAAATCAGGGTATCTGGGTTGATAGTATACTCCCGGATCCAGAGCGTCACATCATTTATATAGAATGGGCTTTTTACAGTGACATATAAACTTTATTTAAAGGCGAAGTTCAAGATAAAACTTTCACGTACAGGAACTGCTGAGTAAACAATGAATCCTTTTCCTTTCAGGTGCTTTCTATGCAAAGATCCACCATTGCAAAAACAGTAAAATCTTTTACTACAGAGATCCTAAGCCCTCCTCCATAGAGGGAAAGAGACAACTCTCTATACACATTTCCACTTTTATTAATTAGATATACACAAGCGGCACTTCTGTTAACCAGCTGAACGTAGGTTAAACAAAGCTAACAGAGATAACTGCTTTAGAGGTTCACAAGGAGGTTAAAAAAAAACCCCAGTAAAGTCTCATAGACCCGCAACGCATGATGTGTATGCACAGCTGTTTCAGCTGACAATGCTGACGTGCCATGTATGGGTGCTTTGTGGGCTGAAATGGCCGTCTGGTTGGAGCTCATTGATGATCTGCCCGGTCGAGCCGGTTTGGACGACAAAGCACGGCACGAATGTTGACCGAATCAGCGGTGCATACACCTTAAGTCTATCTGACCAAACTGCCTACTAATGGGTCAGTCAGTTTAGGCTATAAACCTACTAACAGGAATGTCTACTGATGGGTCTGCGTGGTTGACATCAGTGCTTATGGACATCTGACAATGTGTGATGGATCTAGGGAGTCAAGATATAAGACACTAGTGTAATGTTAAATCTATTTTTAACTTAAAAGGCATCTAAACTGAAAAATAAATATTTATTTAAGTTGCCCATTATTGGAAACTAGAATTCTTCCCAACTATCACTGAACCATTTTTTTGTTGTCGATCTGTCCCCAATTTCTTTAGGCATCCAATCTGAAACATCTTACATTTCTGCTATCAATTCTCCAAGTGCTGACTCAAAGGGATTACTGAGCATGCTTGACTTCACAGAAAGTCATGTTAGATGGAAGTAGGAGTAGGAGTTAAAAGTGGGAGGGGAGTAAAACAAGCACTGGATTGAAGGCTAGCAGCAATAAACACACTTCAGAGTAATTTCTACAGATTTTGTCTTGGGGCTAAACCAACCACATTGGCTAAATTAATCTCTTTTTTAGAGCTACACAACCAAGTTATCTGTTGGAAAGAAATACAGGGCAAGGGAAAATACACACAGTGTGTTATTACGTGTACCCTGGTCTACACAGAAAAGCAAGTGCCAGTGCAAATCCCTCTTGATTATATACCAGGGACATCATTAGTCAGGGTGTTATCGGACAATATGCCTTTCACAGCTTTATTGCAGCCGCAAATGATAATTCTGCCTAAAGCAGAGATGAGAATGAATAGAAACCTTAATCCCAGGAATTGGTGTTCGGTGCTGAGCATTACATCCTGAGATCCTATGGTGCAGGGACTTATAAAAGTTTGATGAGAGTCCCTAATTAGGGAGCCGTGCTCAGTTTGTAACCCAGCAAAATATAGGTCATATCTAGAGGCAGCATCTCTGGGATCACATATGCATTTTACCGTGTCAGTGCTGGATAAAAACCTGTAGCAAACTAAATAGATATGATGCACGAGACCTGTGAAATTCATCAACCAATCAGATTTTAACTAAGCGCTGTAACCTTTTAAGTAGCTAACAAATGATTGGTTTCTGCAAATTAATAGCAAGGGCAAACTTTGCACGTCTTAATGCATCCTCCTCAATGTTTCGAAGCCCACACAGACTGGAGCGTATCCTCAAAGCAGAGACCAGTGTTAGACACGCTTTGTTCAAGCTTCTAACTGGGAGTGAGTGTACGGCATGGAAAATAATGTCAGCTAATTCTGATTGGAAGTCTATTCTGTCACTTCCTCTTTAGATCAATTCTGGTTCCAACCATGTGGATTTTCTACTTCTGCTTAATAATCTCTGCAGGAGCTCGAAATTCCTCTACAATAAATAGCTCAGTTATCGCTGTCAGGCGTCCTTTCCAATGTTCGGGGCCATAAATCACAATGGGCTGACTCAGCATCTGACAGATTCACATGTCAATCTAAAATAAAATAACTAGACACAAGAGATATTACAACAGAGACCCCCCAACTTTAAGCAGCGATGATTAAAGTCAGTATCAGTTATCAGGATCAGACAGTAACTGGATTTGAAAAGTGACATGATGGGGAGATACAATAAGATATAAACCCTGTGCCAGACATTACGTTGGGACAGTGAAAACCAAGCACCAGTGATACATACAGAATATTATAGGGAAGGGAAAAACTGGTTACACAACTAGATTCTTCTGCAAACCCATATGTTGGGCTTCAGAAGAAAAACACTTGGATCTCTATAGGACGAACGAGGAACTGGTACAATATTGGTAGTTGTACACTGTATAGTTGGGGTGTGGTTTAATTGGGGCGGCACGAGGCACAGGTGGTGTCCAAAAGTTCCCCTGATCTTTTGTGACCCTAGAAACACCCCTGAGTGTATGGCTCAGATTAAACTGGACATACAGGGGTTACTCATCAATGCCTATTGGACATTCGAACCAATTAAAACAGACATTCTTACATCCAGGCGACCGGATAAAGCTTTACGATCGACTTTACGTCTGTCTAACATTGTCACAAAGTTATCAGGATAGGCAATTGCCTGGAACGTTGTGGGAAGAGTATGGACAGATGATAGTGGAAAGCTTGGGCCACATGTCTTCATCTGCACTGAATTACTTTTTCCCATCAGTGTAAAACTCTCCATTCATCTTTATGTTTTAAGGAATGAAGTCTTAGGGCAGAAGAATTAAGCTGCTCTCTCTCTTTTTGACTCTATTATTCTAGAATGCAACTCAAAAGCAATGCAAAGGGTGTGTTCACCCACCAAAACTTCGTTCGGAGGAGGCCAGATCAGCAGTAGAGATGTCCGAACTTCGCAAAGTCCGGTCCGCTCGAGGATCCGCAAATTTTTTCACGCATTCTCAGAAATACGAGAAATCCTCGTAATTTGGAAAATTTACGAAAATGCGGTTCGGAAAACCGGAAAATCCGCCGTTTGCCAACGAGGTAAATCCGCGAATTGGGCCATCACTGACCAGCAGCCGCATCTGTGATTGGCTAAGAAATCAAGTCTCAGCCAATCAGAAAAGCTACTGCTGGTCCAGCCCCTTTTTATACTTTTAAACCTTGCGAGGTTGAGATTTTGGGGGTTCAAATTCCCTTTAAATATATTTCATTGTATAAATTCTGCCATTTATCCCTCCTCCTTTTCCATTTCAACCTTCTTAAAACTCCTCCTACTGCGCCACACAAGCCCTACCACCTTCAATGGCGTCCTATGGACACACCTATTCTCATTAAAATTCAAACCTGCCCTAGCAACAGCTTCTTATAAAATCTCCCACCCCAATTGACCCACCGAATTCCCAGCTCCACTGACATCTCATTAATCTTGCCTCCTTTCTGATAATTGCCGGTGATTTCTTTGACAAAATTTCAACCGGAGCCTGAGTTGCTGTGGCAACCAAGTTTTTCTTCGGAAGAGAGGTGCAGAGGAGACATGGGTCAACTCTCTACCGAGTATCAATGAGCTCGGCTATAAGGATTTCTGCTGCACTACCCAATGGAAAGACCTTTACCGTATCAGCAGAAGGTAAAATATTCCCCAATCACATTTCATAAACATACATGATCCACAAAAACAACAATAACATAGTAACAGAGCGTGGAATGGGTTATTAAACTCCGGTGATATATTAAATAGGGAATGAATGTAAAAAGAGACAGAATAAAGGGGAATCTTAATAATAACCATTGCTCGAACGGATATTTATATTAGGAAGCATTGCTGGAACAAGAAGAGCTTTAGAGCGTGAAATGTTGTAAGTTGCTTCTAATCAAATGGCTACTTGATCACCATAGAGTGTGACCACCTCTAGAAGAGCAGATCTGGCAGTTTGCCTGGAGTATTAAGGAGGAAACACATTAACAATGATCTTGTGCACACCGGCCAACAGTTTTTTCTCTATAGACAGATCTATGGGTGTTCTATTGTAAGACAGACCAATGGCCTTTATCTGGCTCTAATGCCAATTCTGAAAATGGCCAACATGTCCAATCTTTTTTTTTTAAATTTTTTTAAATAGTTTGGGCAAAAAAAATTGATTGAAAAATATTGGTCATGAAGGTAATTTCACCCCAATCAGGTGGATGGTTGGCCCGAAAGACTGACCTATGTGTAGGTAGCTATTGAGAAGCAATTGTTTATCCCCATCAATCTGGAATGGGTTAAAGGGCCATTTCCAAACAATTTGAGGTCCATTATTCTATAATGAGAAAGAAGCACGTCCTCCCATAACTAGAGATGGTCTTAGAACCGAACCCAAGTTTGATCTAAACTTTCACAGTTGGGACAAAGTCGAACTTTCCAAACTAGATCGGTAACCCTGGCCATAACCCTTGAATGTAGCATGCGGAAACCCGACAATTGCCGAATCATGGGGAAAGTTAATGTTTCAATAAGTTTTGGTGATATGTACATGTTCCCCAAACCATTTCCCAGGTCCCAGAGCCATTTACAGTACGGTAAGTTACCATTGCTATTTATCTGTATTTAATATGAACTTTTTAAACTATTTTCTCTCATTGACTTTAATGGGTTTGTTTCCAAACTTTTACTGAATTTCAGAAACCAACGAAACAAGTTTGGCCATCTCTACTCTTAACTCTCCGATCCAGGGGAGGAGTGGAGCAGTTTGGAGATTAATTAGCTGCTGTATTCCCAGGAGTGGGACATGGTGTTTTAGGTCTTCACTCTGGTTACAAAAAGTAATAGGGGTCATTCCAACTGTTAAGCATGGTAATGGAGGGTGATAATTAGGACTTGTTTTGCAGTCACAGAACCTGTTCAACTTATTGAGTCAACTAGGAACTCCTCTGTTTAACAAAGTATTATAAAGCCAAACATGATACACTCCGTATGACAAACAACTTTGCCTACCAAGGGATAATGATCCCAATAGACCAACAAATCTACAACAAAATAGCTGCCATGGCCCAGATCTCCACCCAATCAAAATGTTGTGACGGGACCTTGAAATATACAGGCATACCAAAAACAATTGCTTTATATTATATTTTGTTTTGATCGGCAGGAATAGTGCGTCTAGCGTGTAGCTCTCCTATAACTAGAACAAATAGCATGACCAGCTAATTTACCAGGCTCCCTGCTGAAAAGGTTACATTAAAACAGAATAATGTAAACATAATGTGGCTTTAATGCTTCTTATACAAACATAGAAAATGACATTCATAGCGTAAATTATTCTGTTTAACATTCTAAGAAATATCCGTGTGCAATATAAATGCACAGATCAATTAATATGAATCTACTACTATGTGAGCAGGAATGCCCCTACCATGAAGCAAACTGAAACATTTGCTCAGTGCGCGCCCCTGCGGAACACTTAAAAGGCGGCAGTTAAAAAAAAAATCCTCTTTCCTGCAATACCGTATTTCAGCACCAGTCCACCAATCAATCTTAAGTCAGCCCACCCCACCCACCTCCACAAGCCACACCTATTTTCCCTGATGAAGCCACGCCCGCTTCCCTTACTGTCGCCCATCTGCTCATAGGAGGCATTTAAAAGTTTTCTCACGGATATAACAAAAGAAGAAACGGCACTGCATCAACCAGGAAAAGAACAAGAGAACTCCGGATACAACATGAATGAATGAAATCACAGCTTTATTAACAATACGCCTGACGCGTTTCAGACCTCCTATTGGAAGTGTTCTATCTTGCTATCTGGAGGAACGAAGGGTCTGGGGTTTCTTACACCCGGACCACCGCAATAAATAAGTAAGCATTATAAGATTCACATTTCATGAGATTGGATTCCTATTTTTGATTTAAAGTTTTCTCAGGTGTCAAAAACTCTAGGAAAACCCCTGTATGTGAGTATTTGTTTGTAGTGCAAAAAAGACTGATAGTTTTTGCATTCTGCATACTTGACTGTTAGGCAGACATTATGGGTAGGGCAAAAGGTGAGACTGGATGGACATACCTGTATATTCAACCTCCAATACAAGCAAGAATTGAAGGTAGGAATACAATTATAAATGGCAACTCGAATCACAATGGCAACTCGAATCACTGGGTCTAGTGTACCAAGGGGCGCAGTATGTAGAATATTTGGGTTTAAACCGTTTCTCTAAACCAGTACCCTGTCTGGTGTGAAAAGCTAGGAAAAGAAGATTTATGTAGACATTTAATGGTTCGACTTGGGGGCCTGTAATTTGTTATATTTGGATTTGAGATTTTATGGTTTCTGAGTGTTTTATGAAAGGATAAAAATCTAATTCTTTAGCCAGATGGCCGATGTGTCTGGCGGCCAATCCCATAGGATCGACTTGTTGAGGAGAATTTGAATGATGCAAGTGAATCAATTGCGTGACAGCTGTTGTGGGAACTGCAATTCCCAGAATTCTCAGTTAGCCAGTGGCTGAGAGATTGAGTAGTTTCCATAGAAGACAGAGGAAGACGATCCCCCTAGAGCAATAAACAATATGAAATAGGGTCAATATAGAAATCAGCAGTTCCCAAACCAATGCTTTTTGCTTAAGGCTGGGCACACAGGGGGCGATATTTATATCCAAATGGCCGGGAGACGCTATGAATTGATTGGCTGGCTCAAAATATTCACTCTAACCAATCATGCAGTACAGAGAAGGCCACACGATTGGTCAAAATTTACCGACATGTAAGATAAAACTTAAGTCCAATCAAAAAATGGAATTGGACAGTCATTGTTCAATCACTGTGAAAAATGTACCGTTAATATTGAATAATAAGTGAATAAAACCCAATCAGCACTGAGGCAATCATCCAATCATATTGGATTACTGGGGTATATACATAGGTATATGGGATCACAGGGGTATATTCATTGGTATATGGGATCACAGGGGTATATTCATTGGTATATGGGATCACAGGGGTATATTCATTGGTATATGGGATCACAGGGGTATATTCATTGGTATATGGGATCACAGGGGTGTATTCATTGGTATATGGGATCACAGGGGTATATTTATTGGTATATGGGATCACAGGGGTATATTTATTGGTATATGGGAGCACAGGGGTATATTCATTGGTATATGGGATCACAGGGGTATATTTATTGGTATATGGGATCACAGGGGTGTATTCATTGGTATATGGGATCACAGGGGTATATTTATTGGTATATGGGAGCACAGGGGTATATTCATTGGTATATGGGATCACAGGGGTATATTCATTGGTATATGGGATCACAGGGGTGTATTCATTGGTATATGGGATCACAGGGGTATTCATTGGTATATGGGATCACTGGGGTATATTCATTGGTATATGGGATTACTGGGGTATATTCATTGGTATATGGGATCACTGGGGTATATTCATTGGTATATGGGATCACAGGGGTATATTCATTGGTATATGGGATCACAGGGGTGTATTCATTGGTATTTGGGATCACAGGGGTATATTCATTGGTATATGGGATCACAGGGGTGTATTCATTGGTTTATGGGATCACGGTATATTCATTGGTATATGGGATCACAGGGGTGTATTCATTGGTTTATGGGATCACAGGGGTGTATTCATTGGTATATGGGAGCACAGGGGTATATTCATTGTATATGGGACATGGGGTATATTCTTGGTATATGGGATCACAGGGGTATATTCATTGGTATATGGGATCCAGGGGTGTATTCATTGGTATTTGGGATCACAGGGGTATATTCATTGGTATATGGGATCACAGGGGTGTATTCATTGGTTTATGGGATCACAGGGTATATTCATTGGTATATGGGATCACAGGGGTGTATTCATTGGTTTATGGGATCACAGGGGTGTATTCATTGGTATATGGGAGCACAGGGGTATATTCATTGTATATGGGAGCACTGGGGATATTCATTGGTATTGGGATCACAGGGGTATATTCATTGGTATATGGGATCACAGGGGTGTATTCATTGGTATATGGGATCACAGGGGTGTATTCATTGGTATATGGGATCACAGGGGTGTATTCATTGGTATATGGGATCACAGGGTGTATTCATGTGTATATGGGATCACAGGGGTATATTCATTGGTATATGGGATCACAGGGTATATTCATTGGTATATGGGATCACAGGGGTATATTCATTGGTATATGGGATCACAGGGGTGTATGCATTGGTATATGGGATCACAGAGGTGTATTCATTGGTAAATGGGATCACAGGGTGTATTCATTGGTATATGGGATCACAGGGGTATATTCATTGGTATATGGGATCACTGGGGTATATTCATTGGTATATGGGATCACAGGGTGTATTCATTGGTATATGGGATCACAGGGGTGTATTCATTGGTATATGGGATCACAGGGGTATATTCATTGGTATATGGGATCACAGGGGTATATTCATTGGTATATGGGATCACAGGGGTATTCTGGTATATGGATCACAGGGTGTATTCATTGGTATATGGGATCACAGGGGTATATTTATTGGTATATGGGATCACAGGGGTATATTATTGGTATATGGGAGCACGGGGTATTCATTGGTATATGGGATCACAGGGGTATATTTATTGGTATATGGGATCACAGGGGTGTATTCATTGGTATATGGGATCACAGGGGTATATTTATTGGTATATGGGAGCACAGGGGTATATTCATTGGTATATGGGATCACAGGGGTATTCATTGGTATATGGGATCACAGGGGTGTATTCATTGGTATATGGGATCACAGGGGTGCATTCAATTTTTTATTGTATTCATAATTCTACATTAACCAATGGTGCCTAAAATGCCATTTTTATACCAGGGATTCCAACTTGGGCCACAGGCTGGACCCCCTGTTTTTTAAAATTCCAGCGTGTTTATCATGATCCGTGCCAGTTGAAGGGTTAAAGAGACTCTATCTGATCCGTGCCAGTTGAAGGGTTAAAGAGACTCTATCATGATCCGTGCCAGTTGAAGGGTTAAAGAGACTCTATCATGATCCTTGCCAGTTGAGGGTTAAAGAGACTCTATCATGATCCGTGCCAGTTGAAGGGTTAAAGAACTCAATCATGATCCGTGCCAGTTGAAGGGTTAAAGAGACTCTATCATGATCCGTGCCAGTTGAAGGGTTAAAGAGACTCTATCATGATCCGCGCCAGTTGAAGGGTTAAAGAGACTCTATCATGATCCGCGCCAGTTGAAGGGTTAAAGAGACTCTATCATGATCCGTGCCAGTTGAAGGGTTTAAAGAGACTCTATCATGATCCGTGCCAGTTGAAGGGTTAAAGAGACTCTATCATGATCCGTGCCAGTTGAAGGGTTAAAGAGACTCTATCATGATCCGTGCCAGTTGAAGGTTAAGAGACTCTATCATGATCCGTGCCAGTTGAAGGGTTAAAGAGACTCTATCTCATGATCCGGCCAGTTGAAGGGTTAAAGAGACTCTATCATGATCCGCCCAGTTGAAGGGTTAAAGAGACTCTATCATGATCCGCGCCAGTTGAAGGGTTAAAGAGACTCTATCATGATCCGTGCCAGTTGAAGGGTTAAAGAGACTCTATCATGATCCGTGCCAGTTGAAGGGTTAAAGAGACTCTATCATGATCCGTGCCAGTTGAAGGGTTAAAGAGACTCTAGGCTGTAGAACTCATTGAAGCATAAAAAAAAAACCCTCACAACATTTCTAGCAACAACAGCAGATGCTCTGATCCCTTTATTACACGTGTCCTGCCCCCTCCCACGCCACAAGGGCGGCATATTTGGTCTGAAGCAACATATGCCAGGAGCCGTGCGATGCTAACTGATTAGCTGCTCTGTGTGTTCTAACAGCCTAATATTAGACTGTGCCAGTTTAACATACAGAAATGGTTTACCCATCATCAGTGGATAAAGATATTTATATGATGTTATAAAGCACAAAATGATTAGAAAAAGGATAAAATATAGAGAGGGGTTTCCCAGATTGTGGCCCTTGTCTGCCCAGTCCTAACACCCTGGACAAAACTTAGTTATTCGGGAGTCAGGACAGCAGGACAAGGCAACTAAAGCAGGACTGTCCCGGGGTTGTTGGGAGGTATCCCCTAGGGCGCCGAGAGAGAGGAGGCATGCCTCCAAAATTTTGTAGAGATTATATTTTCATTAATTGACTTTTTTCCATATCTAAAATAGAGATTTTAAAGGACAACTCTAGCCTTATAATCCCAACCCTCTCCCCCATTAAAATACCCAGGGTGAGAATTTGAGATGTCCGAACTTCGCAAAATCTGGTCCGCTCAAGGATCCGCGAATTTTTGAAAAAATTCGAAAATTCATAAATCCGCGAGCGGACCCATTAAAACCCATTAAATAATGAGAAAATCCTCAAAAATACGAGAAATCCTTGTAATTTCGCAAATTTTCGAAAAACACGTCTTTTTGAAACTTTTCGAAATTACGAGGATTTCACGGATTTGCGGAAATGCATAAAAATACATATTTTCCAAAAATTTCGAAATTACGGATTTTCATGTATTCACGAAAATACGGGAAATCTTTGTAATTTTGAATATTTTCTAAAATACGATTTTTCATGCATTTTCCCGAAAATACGAGGAAATCCTCGTAATTTCGAAAAGTTTCGAAAACGCGCTTCAGAAACGTTCAGAAGGCGGAAAATCCGCAATATCCGCCGTTCACGAACGAGGTAAATCCGCCGAGGATTCGGGTTCGGTTCCGCGAACTGGGCCATCACTAGTGAGAATCTGGAGCTGCTAGGTTCACTAGCCCCAATAGTTTGAACCCCCCACTCTAACTTTCGGCCAATGGAAAGATGTCCTCCTTGCAGAATGTGCCTTCCCATAGGCCAGACCCTGGACCGAACCCGGCGAGTGCAGCTTTAGGAAGGTAAATCTTTCAAATTACACTGACCTCTACTAGTTCACAGTAATTCAGGGATGCCCAATCGAAAGCACTGCGATGGCATCTCATGCTGCACTTGATTGGACCACCTCATAGCTCCACCTCAATCTACCCCAACTCCACCCCATTTTGGTGCTTCCATGGCAGAGTGCCACTATTAAGTGTCATGTTGGGCACCACTGTGAACATCGATAGAATTATTTCTGCCCCTGTGGGTTTTATTTTAATTATTAAGACTTTCTCAGTCCACAGTCAAACCAAATCTAGTAGGAACATTGGTTCTACTTAATAGCCCCAAGTTCTGGGAGCGTGGATGGGGGAACCAATCAGATTGATGGATCTGGGCTAGAAGGGTTTTTGAAAATTGAAATATTGTGGAAATCTCTCCTTTGTATGGTCAAGGAACTTGGTTTTCCTGGGTGTAATTGCTTTAGAGTTGATAATAATAATAATAAGAATAATAATGGCTCAACAGTTAGAACCGATGACTTGCAGAATCCGGGGGCATAACTAGAAATCGCTGTGCCCCCCTGCAAAGCTATGATGGGGCCCCTATCCGTGTTTCCACTCCCCCCAACAACCAAGTCATTAGAAACTCTTTGGGGCAGGAATAGATGTGAATGGATAATTAAAAATAATAAATAACAATTCAAGTCCATTAATCTGAGGCCAAAAGTAAAGGGAAAGTGCAGCACCCACATTTCTTTTTGGGTTAAAATATTCCAGTTAATGCCCTTCATTACACGGAGGGTTAGGCCCTGATCCCAACTCACAGTGAACTCTGCACCTCCCAAGTGTCCCAAGGGCAGTCCAATTATGTTAAAGCCCAATGACGCTATCATAAATCTGCAGGTCCTACAACGGGCAGATCTGGGATGGGTAAAGTCAGTAACCTGTGGTGTATTTAATGGGCTATAATCCACCTGTGTCCCGCCTGATACGGTTAGGCTTTTACTCCCTTTAAAGTTCCCCAAATCCTAAAAGAAAAAAACCAAACCCCAAATTCTATCCAGAGATGATCCAATTGATTTCAGAACAACTCTGGGTCAAGTTGGAACTTTACACTACGTCAAATATTTTTGGAAGCAGGACAGCGCACCCAATGAAATAGAATATAAAATAATGTTTCCAATTGATCCGATTGGCTGAAGAAAAACCACAACCAACCAATCGTTCCTGGACAATTTTCCCTTACAATCCGTACAATCAAACCTATTGGAAAATATTTCCCCCTGCAATATCCCATCAGACAAACTGTAAATCTTTCCAGTCATTTTATTCTCTAGTTCATTTGCTTTTTAAAAATATTTTGATTGACGGTTGCTAAACAGAAGAACCAGGAAGCAAAAACAGGTTCATAAGGACATTAAAGGAGAATTACTAAGCGTATAAAGGTTTTTCAAAAACAGTCAAAATGAAAAGTAGGTAAGTACCTGGGGCAGGGAGGTAGGTAAGTACCTGGGGCAGGTAGGTAGGATTGGTAATTTCTATCATATTTGTTGGGGAGCTGCACAAAATGCTTTTGCCAGGCTTCCTAAGTGCTTCTGCCCTATATTTAATATAGGAAGGCCCAGGGCACTAACCTGGCAGATGAAAACTGTACTTACTGTAGGTTGGAATAATTACTTCTACCACTCTTCCCCAGTTACTATTCATTTTAAAATGTTAATTTTTACAGTATAGTTGTCCTTGTCCTTTAATAATAAAAATATACAATAATTTGTCAGACTTACAAAGTAATTGTTCTCAGTTATCCATGGTTCATGGCGGACTTTTAAAAGCAGCAACCAGATGGAGATATTGCCTGTATGCAATTTAAATTGTGTGTTCTAAGGAAAGTTGTTTGTAAGCAGTGATATAACAGGCCTGGTGGTAGCTGCCTGGCACTGCTTTCCACAAAACAGCCAATTGCAGTGCTTTCCGCTACGGAGATCAGATGTTTTAGCCGAGTGGACGGCAACTGTGAGAAGCCAGTACCGCAACCGGTTGTTTTAAACAGGTTGCAGGGGAGGGTTGGGCAGCCCACGTTAGGGACCCAGACCCCTGTAAGTATGCGGCTGTTTGATAGTTCATTATAATTGCTTGTTTAATTTTTACTCTTCCAACACTAGTTACCAGTCCCCGTTTTTTAATTTCAGTCCGTCTCTTCCTGCAGATTCATAGGAAGGCGAGTGGTGGGATGTAAATTATTTACCGACTACAACCAAAAGTAACTCTTCTACTTCTACCACACACCACTTGTGCACCACTTGTGCACACACCACACTGATGTTTTGGACAGATCGGGTAGAGTTTGGCCAATCTGTCTATGGCCTGTCGCCACACCCCAGCGAATAAAGTAGATAATCAGTTTGTCACTGAGTCACTGCCAGTCATGCAACTTTCATATTGATAGATCAGGTCAAAATATCTGCAGTGTCTCTTTAATTCCCAAACAACTGTCAATCAGGAATAAAATGAGTCTGCCGGTGTGTATTAAGCCTTAGGGACCATGTTGGTAATTTCATAATGTTGTGTTGCTGCGTTGACACATCTTTCCCTTAACAGGAATCATTACATAAGAAGCTCCATTATCGTGTACAACACAGTGAGTAGAAGGAAATCCTACAGAACCAAGTGACTTCCCCCTAAGGGGTCCAACCATCAAGTCTTGTCTAGATTTTAGCTGCAGACGGGGGATTTTATGGAACAGTAAATTTATAATAGAACTGCAAGTCATCCATTATAAACAAGACACACAGACAACATTCCAGATCCAATGCTGAATTATTGATGGTCTCTTGGAGATGAAGAGATGATGTTGGTTCCCCCATTAGAGACACGAACCAACGCCCATCACTGGGGTGACAGGTTAGCGATTGGATGTCATGGACCATATGGGGCATGTTTGTAATTCGTAACCGGAGAGGTCCAGTTAACCCTTTTCATGACAATCATCAGTATAAGTCCAGTAATTATATACTGTAAGGCATTGTAATGCAGTGTTCACTGGGATACTTACCTCAAGCCAAGGTTTCGCTGACAGTCAGTTTAATTATGCCAATGGCACAGCCAATGACTGATGAGGGTTTACAGGCCAAGTGCACCCTTGCAAAGCGGGAGATGGGAAAAGGAACCTTTGACGTGAATCGGCTGAATTCGGTGATATAAGGGGTAGGATTGGTGCCGTCGGTATATAAGGAAGGTTGGTGGATTCATTTTTTACTCTTTATATAGATTGTGGTGGGAACAAAAACCCAGCCAATATTAACCAACTGTATGCAATTACGTAGTAACAATAAAGTTTGGTGAAACGTCCAGCCACATCTTCATTAGGTTTATTAGGAATTATACAAAGAAGAATCATACCATAAATCATTACATAATATGACCTGTTTAACCATCGTTCAAACCTGTATACCAACCACTGGTCTACCAGAGACCATAAAATGACACCACAGAATCTTTCCTTCCACCCAGAAAATCCAATGGGGATGAGTTAACCAGCTAGAACAAAATGGCGCCAGTGACATTGTGGCTTTGCCCCATAAAACCATGTGAATGATGATTTCATCATACAGGGCCCAAGAGCTTCCCCCAAACCGGATCTCAGTGCTGAGAGACGACATAACATTACCCAGAATACTTGTCTGTGACAAAATGGAAACTGCCTAGTACGGATCAACATGCCAATAGGCTGGTCCGTATTTACATTGGAAGCATGTCAGTGATGACATACAGCAGGAAACTCAGCCTTGCTCATATGTGTTTGGTGGCAACTCTACTAGGTGACTAATGGTCCCACGGCAATGACAGGGAACCCCAACAGCCAAAGATGCGTCTCACAGACATCCATCTCTATAAAACACAGCGTCTATGTCGACTGCACATTGCCTGTCTTGTATATGTATCCCAGATATACAATATCTCAATAATAATAGATTATATCGCACAGTTACTTCACTCTGGCCACGTGCCACTAATTCAATTCCACAATTAAATATGACAGGTTTTCTACACTCGTTCCATTGTTATTGGTTGGGCAAAAAAAAAATGTTCGCCGCCTATCAATATCAACTTAGAATCCCCTTGCAATCAGTGTAACCCAGCTTATTACGTTTATTGTAAGTGTTTGCCTATCACGTGATCTGGTAACCCAGTGTATAATACACACCTGTGACAAGATGGAGTCAGAAATGAATGCAGATGAAAACCACGTGATATTCCCACATTTCAGCCATGATCTGCCACGTTTCAGCCATGATCTGCCACGTTTCAGCCATGATCTGCCATGATCACCAACGGCACGTTGGTGATCATGGCAGATCAACAAACAAAGCCACACACGGCCGCTCATTCATTGGGCACACAAGTCGCTTGTGTGTACTAAGGCTTAAGAGTCTCCTCCAATCATCTGATGATCCGATAATGATCTCTCCCACATACACTACATCCATGTACAGGTGGCTTAAAATCACCAGCTCCACACAATAACATTCATCTGTTTACATATTTGCTTAACTAAAAGTCCCCCCTAAACCCTAAAACTATAATATTTACACAACCATGAACTGCAGCTCCTTCAGGCAATCGACCAGTTAGTCAAGGCCCAATGGATGTCATGAGATTTCTTCACTGAGCACAGCAAAAGTGCAGCTGAGCATGTGCAAAAGCTCTCTGAGTTGGGAGATTGTGTGCAGCAGGGATTGGGCAGTATAACTGGATGTAAATGACTTGGCAGTATAAGTATTATGGTGTCAGAGTTTGGGGAAGGTCCATGTAAAGGAACATTGCTAGTCTGTCTTCTCCATTTCTCTTCCCAGTTTAGTTGCATGTAAGGATTTATTTAAACCCCAACCCTTGGGAAATCTGAATCCTGCTTGACCAAGGGGTTAATAAAACTGACTCTACAGCATTGCAAATGGATTGCACAATTGGAAACCCTATAACGTGTCCCCACAGTACAGCATCAGTTTTATTTCAGATGGAAGAATTTCTATTCTTTCTGTCCTTATACCAAGTTTCCCAAAATACGATAAACGGTTTACAATGAAAGCCCCCCCCTTCCTAACCCCCCATGCAGACCCTACATCACCCACATGGCTTTATATAGTAAAATGTAGAGATTGGAGTTTGTGTTACTTCTAATCTGTTTCTATAGCAACTCTCCGCACGTCCGCACAAACCCAGGGTGTCTTCACGACTGCTGCCCCCCTCTTCCCTAACATCGTTCCCCTTAATTAGTCCAGATTAGAAACTCAGGAGGCGTCTCGGAGACGTTGATTAGAATCTATTGTTGCACCTGATTTGTACAATGTGGAGAATGGGATCCAGGTACAGCCTAGAAATCTCATTGCAGACGCAGTTCCAAATAAGTTATAATACAATGAGAGCGTTATAATACAATGAGAGCGTTATAATACAATGAGAGCGTTATAATACAATAGAGGTTAAAAAAGAGTCGTTATAATACCAATGAGAGCGGTTATAATACAAATGAGACGTTATAATACAATGAGAGCGTTATAATACAATGAGAGACGTAATACAATGAGAGCGTTATAATACAATGAGAGCGTATAAAACAATGAGAGCGTTATAATACAATGAGAGCGTTATAATACCATGAGCGTTATAATACAATAGACGAAATGAGAGCGTTATAATACAATGAGAGCGTTATAATACAATGAGAGCGTTATAATACAATGAGAGCGTTATAATACAATGAGAGCGTTATAATACAATGAGAGCGTTATAATACAATGAGAGCGTTATAATACAATGAGAGCGTTATAATACAATGAGAGCGTATAATACAATGAGAGCGTTTATAATACAATGAGAGCGGGTATAATACAATGAGAGCGTTATAATACAATGAGAAGTATAATACAATGAGAGCGTTATAATACAATGAGAGCGTTATAATACAATGAGAGCGTTATAATACAATGAGAGCGTTATAATACAATGAGAGCGTTATAATACAATGAGAGCGTTATAATTACAATGAGAGCGTTATAATACAATGAGAGCGTTATAATACAATGAGAGACGTTTTTTTTATAATACAATGAGAGCGTTATAATACAATGAGAGCGTTATAATACAATGAGAGCGTTATAATACAATGAGAGCGTTATAATAAAATGAGAGCGTTATAATACAATGAGAGCGTTATAATACAATGAGAGCGTTATAATACAATGAGAGCGTTATAATACAATGAGAGCGTTTAAACAATGAAGAGCGTTATAATACAATGAGAGCGTTATAATACAATGAGAGCGTTATAATACAATGAGAGCGTTATAATACAATGAGAGCGTTATAATAAAATGGCATTTAGTGAATGATTACGTTACACTTACCTTTGCCCTCACGGACCTGGATTCCTTGTTCAGAAATTGCTGAATAAATGAACGTGTCACTTGGCGTATCAGAAATACCTGTGTGATAATAGAACAATCTTTCACAAATCCAGAAACTTCTTTCAGATTTATTTTCACCCCCTTCCTTCTCATACAAAGCAGCTAATTGGACGGCTTCTTACTCTCGCCTAAATAAACACACTGAGCATGCTTGACCCACCGAGAGGGGGGAAGAAGGGTAAAGGTTTAAACTTCACCCTGGTGTTTCTTTAGGTAGGAATTTATTTTCATAGCTTAAAAGTCATGTCTACCCTTTAAAACAAAAACCAGGACACTTGTCTGTCACCTGCCCCAAATTTCAACCAATGCAGTCAACCAGTCTGTAAACTGCTGACATCACAGCCAATGATTGACATCACTTTGCCCTACTGTCACCTCTGCACATGCTCAAGCTCATTGAGTAATATAGTTTTGTCCTCACGTCTAAATTGGTTGATAATAATAGGAAGTTACCACTTGACGGAGTACTGTTGGGATCAACACTAGAGGTCACTGTGTACTGAGGGTACAAAAGTCCTGCAAGCCGAAACGTTTTTTTAAATTTTTCTGTGTTGGCAGAATAAATTGGAGCACCCCGATATGCATTATTAAAGACCTAACTTGTTGTTGATTGCTGGAAGATACTGCCATTGAGGTGGGCCAGGCAGGAGCTGGACGGCTGGTGGGTACCCTGATTAATATGTAAGTTAAATAGGGACCATAATCACTGTTCCAGTACACAGTACCCAATGCTGCCGTACATTGCCTTGATATTAGAAACATTTAATTGCAAACTGATATGAATATAAGACAAGGGAAACACTTTCCCTCCCACTTGTATCTGTATGTTGTCCCGCCCACTTAGATTGCAAGCTCTTGGGGCAGGGATCTCATTCCTAATGTGTCAAGGCATGCCACAATAGTATCAATTTATTATAATTTATATGTATTATTAGCCTATGTATGAAACTTACTTACTATTTATATCTGTATAATGGCTGCACTTTCTCCTTGTTGTTATACTGTTTATAATGTACAGCAGCGCTGCGTACCCAAGGGTCACTTTCATTTTGTGATCACAGATAATTGTGAAATGATTGGCCTGGGCAGTTATCCAATCATAACAGGAAAAATATTTCAAGGCCTTTTTTTGAAAGGAATTGCGTTTTTTTGAAAAAAGCATGTGATTGCGATTTAAAATGCAGAACGCAAATCACAATGAACCCGAAAACGGTGTTTCCAAGGATATGGAAAAAAACGCAAACGCATGCGCAAATGCAAGCGCAAACGCAAAAAAAAGCGCAGCAGTGTGGCACTTAGAAAGTAAAGAAAAGGGGCAAATGTTTTCTTATACTGGGGAAGGGATCAAATGGAGGACCTAATACTATTATTTGTTATAGGGTCCAGTGGGTTCTACCTACATATATCCAAACTAGAGATGGCCGAACTATATAAAGTTCAGTCCGTTTTCAAACTTCAGTAAAAGCTTGAAAGTTCGAATTCGGACCCATTAAAGTCAATGGGGGTGCGAAACTTGGAAAGTCCCGGTGATTTACAGCTAAACACGAGCGAGCAATTGTGGGGTTTAGCGCAAGCTACATTCGGGTGTTACTCCCAATTCAAGGGTTACCGAATGATACTTTCGAGGGTTAGCGGAAATAGAACCATAAATTTGAGGGTTACCGAAATCAAAAGATGCTTTCGAGGGTTACCGAAAATGGACGATATTTTCGAGGGGTATCGAACGATACATTCTAGGGTTAGCAAAAACGATCCATACATTACAGGGTTATCGAAAACCAATGATAATTTTGAGTGTTACCGAACGATACTTTTGAGGGTTAATGGAAATAGAGCCATAAATTTGAGGGTTAGCTAAAACGATCCGTACATTCGAAGATTGTCGAAAGCGAACGATACATTCTAGGGTTAGCAAAAACGATCCGTGCAGTCGAGGGTTACTGAAAACGAACGATACTTTCGAGGGTTTACAAAAATCAAAGGCTACATTCGAGGGTTAGCGAAAACGATCTGTACATTCGAAGATTGTCGAAAACGAACGACACTTTCGAGAGTTAGCGAACGATACATTCTAGGGTTAGCAAAAACGATCCATACATTACAGGGTTATCAAAAACCAATGATACTTTTGAGTGTTACCGAACGATACTTTTGAGGGTTAGTGGAAATAGAGCCATAAATTCGAGGGTTAGCTAAAACGATCCGTACATTCGAAGATTGTCGAAAGCGAACGATACATTCTAGGGTTAGCAAAAACGACCCGTGCAGTCGAGGGTTACTGAAAAGGAACGATATTTTCGAGGGTTTACAAAAATCAAAGGCTACATTCGAGGGTTAGCGAACAGTACATTCGAGGGTTAGCGAACAGTACATTCGAGGGTTAGCGAACAGTACATTCGAGGGTTAGCGAACAGTACATTCGAGGTTGCGACAGTAACAGCGAGGGTTAGGAACAGTACTTCGAGGGTTAGCGAACAGTACATTCGGGTTCCGAACAGTATTCTAGGTTGTAGCGCAGTAATCTAGGGGTACGACGTACATTCGAGGGTTAGCGAACAGTTCATTCGAGGGTTCGAACAGTCATTCAGGGTTACCGAAACAGTACATTCTAGGGTTAGCGAGTACATTGTAGCGAACAGTACATCTGGGTTAGGAACAGTACATTTAGGGTTAGCGACAGTACAGCTAGGGTACGAACAGTACATTCTAGGGTTACCCGAACAGTACATTCGAGGGTACGAACATTTTAGGGTACCGAACAGTACATTCGAGGGTTAGCGAACAGGACATCGAGGGTTACCGAACAGTACATTCGAGGGTTACGAACAGTATTCAGGGTTACCGAACAGTACATCTAGGGTTACGAACAGTAAATTCAGGGTTCGAACAGACTAGGGTTACGAACGAATTCAGGGTTGCGAACAGTACATTCTAGGGTTAGCGAACAGTACATTCTAGGGTTACCGAACAGTACATTCGAGGGTTACCGAACAGTACATTCTAGGGTTACCGAACAGTACATTCAGGGTTACCGAACAGTACATTCTAGGGTTACCGAACAGTACATTCTAGGGTTACCGAACAGTAACATTCTAGGGTTACCGAACAGTACATCTAGGGTTACCGAACAGTACATCTAGGGTTACGAACAGTACATTCTAGGGTTACCGAACAGTACATTCGAGGTTAGCGAAACAGTACATTCGAGGGTTAGCGAACAGTACATTCTAGGGTTAGCCGAACAGTACATCTAGGGTTACCGAAAAGTACATTCTAGGGTTACGAACAGTACACTAGGGTTCGAAAGTACATTCAGGGTTACCGAACAGTAACATTCGAGGGAGGGTAGCGAACAGTACATTCTAGGGTTACCGAACAGTACATTCTAGGGTTAACGAACAGTACATTAGGGTTACCGAACAGTACATTCTAGGGTTTACGAACAGTACATTAGAGGGTTACCGAACAGTACATTCTAGGGTTGACGAACAGTACATTCTAGGGTACCGAACACGTACATTCGAGGGTTAGCGAACAGTACATTCGAGGTGTACCGAAACAGTACATTCGAGGGTTACCGGAACAGTACAATTAGGGTTAGCGAAGTACTTTGGGTTACGAACAGTACATTATAGGTTAGCGAACAGTACATTCGAGGGTTAGCGAACAGTACATTCGAGGGTTAGCGAACAGTACATTCGAGGGTTACCGAACAGTACATTCGAGGGTTAGCGAACAGTACATTCTAGGGTTATCCGAACGAATCTAGGGTTAGCGAACAGTACATTCTAGGGTTACCGAACAGTACATTCTAGGGTTACGAACAGTACATTCGAGGGTTAGCGAACAGTACATTCTAGGGTTAGCGAACAGTACATTCTAGGGTTACCGAACAGTACATTCTAGGGTTAGCGAACAGTACATTCTAGGGTTACGAACAGTACATTCGAGGGTTAGCGAACAGTACATGGGGTTAGCGAACAACATTCGAGGGTTAGCGAACAGTACATTCAGGGTTGCGAACAAGTAACATTCAGGGTTAGCGAACAGTACATTCTAGGGGTTAGCGAACAGTACATTCTAGGGTTAGCGAACGATACATTCGAGGGTTAGCGAACAGTACATTCTAGGGTTAGCGAACAGTACATTCTAGGGTAGCGAACAGTACATTCGAGGGTTAGCGAACAGTACATTCGAGGGTTAGCGAACAGTACATTGTCGAGGGTTAGCGAACAGTACATCAGGGTTAGCGAAGACATTAATCAGGGTTAGCGAACAGTACATTCTAGGGTTAGCGAACAGTACATTCTGGGTTAGCGAACTAGTACATTCGTAGGGGTTAGCGAACAGTACATTCTAGGGTTACGAACAGGTACATTCTAGGGTAGCGAACAGTACATTCGAGGGTTAGCGAACAGTACCTTCTAGGGTT
Source organism: Hymenochirus boettgeri (assembly GCA_019447015.1). Taxonomy (NCBI): domain Eukaryota; kingdom Metazoa; phylum Chordata; class Amphibia; order Anura; family Pipidae; genus Hymenochirus; species Hymenochirus boettgeri. The sequence continues at coordinate 82,634,430 of CM033476.1, read as the reverse complement.
AGCGAACAGTTGACATTCGTAGGTGTTAGCGAACCGTACATTCGAGGGGAGGGGTTAGCGACAGTACATTCTAGGGTGACGGACGAACGATACGATTTTCGAGGGTGGTTGTCTTTGGTGTTTTGTTTTTTTTGGGTTTTTTTTTTTGTTTTTTTCGTGGTTTGGTGTTTTTTTTTAGCGAACAGTACATTCTAGGGTTAGCGAACAGTACATTCTAGGGTTAGCGAACAGTACATTCGAGGGTTAGCGAACAGTACATTCGAGGGTTAGCGAACGATACATTCGAGGGTTAGCGAACAGTACATTCGAGGGATAGCAAACAGTACATTCTAGGGTTAGCGAAAACGATCCGTACATTCGAAGGTTACCGAAAACAAACGATACTTTCGAGGGTTGCCGTACCATACATTCTAGGGTTTAGCGAATGGCCAGTAAATTTGATAATTATCGAAAAATACAGCTGCGAGTCTGGAAAAACAAACTAGTTTGAGTTCGTCCGAACTCAAAGTGCGGCTCAAAGTTGGGTTCAAGTTCACCAACAGTGCATGTTGTTCCAGGTCTATTCCAATTCTCTTTTTAACATGCTTCAGTTTTAACATGTACAAAGACTGACACACACGTGTCCTATCCATGGGAGTTGTGTAGAGAGATGTCTATTGGTCTTTTAGATCCTGCAACATTTTAAACTGTAATAAAGACGAGAAATCCAGCATAGTAAGTGACATTTTATAACTGCATTCACCCAGATCTATAGAGGTTCCTTATTGAGATATTTATAGCACATATTTTGCCTTAAAAATATCTTGTCATTGCTTTACATATACTTGTTAAAGGGAACAGATTAGGGCAGACAGTGTGGCTTACACCTACCACTGCTGCTGGATAAACTGAGCTCTCCTAATTAACTGTCAGTGTGTGTGCATGTGGGGGAGGTATATGGAAAGACATTGATCTGTACAGGGCATTAGCTTGTAGCCTACGGGAGGTCTGGAGGTGATCGCGGGTAGCACTGTATTTAAATTGGGAGCTATTGAGTTTCATATACATTTATCTGAACCTGCTTGGTGACAGGTATCAAAGGTTCCCTTAGCGTATCAGTGTCATATACAGTGATATCTATAGTTGTGCGAGCGTGTAGTGAACCAGACGCAGCTTTTCTATAGTCATGGGGGAAAAGAAAGACAAAGTAGTCAATGAAAAAGACAACTTCATAGCTGGAAATCTGCAGGGAGAACCATTATCCCGTGCTAATGGGAAAATGAGCGCTAAACTCACGCTAACCAATGTACTAACGCGTTAGCGAGGGTTTTGCACTGCCTGCGCCATATCGCAATTTATTTTAAAATTTGCTCAGCGCAAGCGATGCAATAAATTGCGCACCGTTTTTTGCGCTATTTTGTGGCGTGAAAACCAACGCCTTTTCAATTGTGCCTTTAAGACCGTGCAAAAGTTTGCAACTAACCGCTAGCGTTTAATGGTCGCAAAGCAGTTAATACATTGCGGGAACAAGTGCAGGTAGATTGCGAATGCGAAATTTATTGCATCTCCACCCTAGAGTTTCATTTCTATTCGCTGGACAGTGAGAAGATGCACTTTGTACTGAACGTGTCTTCTTATTGGTTAGGCCCAGGGACAAAAGGAGGGTGGAGTTACAGGCAGTTCATCGATCAGCTAATGAAGGTAAAACCAGAGGTGAATACACAGCGGTTTAGATAATGGTGTAGTTGTGCGTGTGTTTAAAATAGTGAAGGACCAGATTTTATTTTTTTATGTCCTAAAACCTTAGAATTGAAAGATGCAGGTCACTGACTATGACAATAATACATGTTACCAGACTATCTGCCCACTTCTGAACGTGCAAATCCATCACACGTTATGCACTATGTGAGCAACAAGCAAGCCTATGTATAAATGGTGCTGATTTTGCCCTAACCAATCAGGTATTAGCTACCATTGGAAAGTAAACATTTGATTGGTCAGGGAAAAATAAGCACCATTTATGACGTTAAGAACTTTTATTGAATAACCCTGATATAAATTTTTTTATACCATAGGCCTGAAGGACTTTTAAAGGAACAGGCAATGTTTTATTTCTGGATCTAGCAGAACTATAACTCTGAAACACAAATATCCGTAACTTTTGGTTCTTATCTCATTATTTAGCCTTAAAACAAAAAACTTGTGTCTTGTAAATGATCTGCCAGTAACCCCAACTGCTATTTTTACCCGTTTATTATATGTTTGTGTAACCAGATATTTCTGGCAAAGTTATCTGCCTTCTCCTTCTGCTCAGTGAGCTTTTTTAAGCTTGAGCATGCGCAGAGGAGGTAGCAGGTGAGACAGCAGTCAATCATTGGTTGTGATGTCAGCAGTCACAGCCTTGATTGGCTGCATGGAGGGAGGAGCCAGGTTACTCTGCCAGAATGGGGCCAATAATTATCCTTAAATATCTGATTAGTAATGCAGGTAATAAAGTGCATTGTAATAATTGCCCAGTTTTTTTTTTTTAAGGGTGGACATAACATATTTAACATATTTACTCACACTTTTTATCCCATTATTATTGCGAATGGGAATACAATTATCTGTACATGTTTAGGTCCCCGGGGGACAAATTAGATTTTGATTGACAGCCCTGTGCGGACACAGCAGTGTACAGTAAGCATTTATATGTTAAAGCGCCAGGCACGGTTTAAAGCAGAAAATCTCCAGTCAGAGCTAATGAGCCATTTACTAGGATTGTACAAGACAAACCCTCGATGGCCCTTTTTTTTCTCCTCCGGAGATTTGATTTAATCATCTTCCTCTTTGTCTAATTGGGTCTGAGCCATTTAGTTAGAATTGGCTTGAGGAATTCCTACAGTCCTCACACTGAGACACATGACAGACACAATCAATGGCAATCTCCTTGGTTTATTCACAAAAACAGACTTCAAGGCAAACTAACCCACATTTCTTTTTCTTATCATCTCCTGCCTTTTGCTTTCTGGAAATTCAAACAATATTATCCTTGCAGACTCTGTCCATAGAATCCTTTCTGGACTTTTCCGGTAATAAACCATGTTTTATGGCTACTCTAGTACAGTGATAAATTACATATTATTATTGTGGATTTATATAGCGCCAACATCTACTGTAGCGCTTTACAATTACGTATGTATACATTTACATACATATCAAACCATTATCTTTATTGAAGAATAATTACCATTATTATATAATATAGACGAGGACCGTTAAGTAACACGTATAATAACGGAAGAGGCTGCAAAATTAGAGACATTCCCCCATTACTCTCCAATTCAGACGCGTTTCGCACTACGCATTTCGCAAGAGTGATCAGTTGGTCAAGTAGCAGCACACTTCACCTGAGGAAGGACTGTCGAAATGTTGTGTGTTTGTGTGTCAGCTAATCAATACAATATAATGCACTATTTGTCTGATATTTACTGCTGTGTGGGAAGCACATTTAATCATGCCCTATACCCCGAAGGACTGACTACTGGATCACACAGTTGGTTGATATTACCCTGCAGTGCAGACTTGGAATAAAAATCTGTTGTGTTTTAAACTGCAGCCATGATATATCAACCGTAAGGAGAAAACAAATCTCTATTTATAAAGTTACAGCCACTGAAAGTCTAGAACGGTTACCTAGCAATGAATCAGAGACGAAAAGCCAAATAGTTTTATTGATGACTAGTTCGCGGGAAACGGATTTGTCTCGTTTTGGAGACGGTGACAGTTACAGGACTTTAATGTTCAAATGTGTCTACATGCACCTTGCAGTGATGTGCAATGTAAATAATACAGAATGTTTGGCAAGACGTATATGTTTTTAAGCTAGAGTCCCTTTAAACCCATCAGCGCTGTTGCAGATAATGCATTCTTGTCCTGGGAGGAATCCTTCCATTTACAATGCTTCAGCTGCTCATTTATTCTGATCCCGCAAGTGGCTCGATCCACAGTATTTTAATGGGAGGGACGTGTTTAATGGGTTCCAGTCCTTGTAATGTCTCGGATTCTCAGAAAGGCTAATCTATTAAACATGCCCAGGTCGCTCGCTCGTGATGATTTTTAGAGAACCTGAAACTTTAGTTCAGATCCGGCATTGCCACTTTATTACATTATTGACAGGTAGAAGAGATCCCATAGGAGGTATCAAGGTGTAGGACTTAGATGAGGATATCAATGAACACAGGGATGCTGGGGGGGGGAATTAAAGAAAAAGCAACGTAAATACAGCAGACAGCGTGGCACTTAAAGATGAAGTACTCGGCAGCCTTTATCAGTATTAATAAGCCAGGCTGAGCGTCTAATGGGGTTAGCAAAGCAGAAGAATCTGTACAGGAAACCAGGGTGAGAGAGGGGAGTACACAGAAACCCTCTTAGCTCTGATGTAACAGTGGCAGGAGACCCTGAGCGTTAAATAGCACAACTAGGGACCCTTTGCTGTCCTGTCATAGGGAAGAGAGCAGGAGGGTGTTAGAGTCGCCATTTTGTCTTGGTATAAGGTTAAAAGGGCGTTTATACCGAAAAATAGGTTTTATTATATTGACCATAACTGGAAACTATAATTGTTCCCAACCACCACTGTATCATTATCTAAAACTTCTTATATTTCAGCTGTCAATCAAGTTCCTTGCTCTCAAAAAATGTTCTTCTGTGAGCAGTTTTACTGTAGCTGGAATGGTGACAGAGGTTTGACAGTTGGAATGCTGTATGCTGTGTGCAGGCTTGACAGTTGGTTTGTGGGGAAAAAGTCAGGTCAGGTGGGAGTGGTTAAAAGAGGGAGGGGGGATACTGCTCCTTAACAAAATGTGTGCTGGATTGAAGACATGCAGCAACACACACAAATTAGAGTAAGTGCTACTTACATGTATTCAATTATAGATTAAGATGAGGAAAAGTATTTTTTTCAGTATAGTGTCCCTTTAAATATCAGTCAAAACAAAGTGGGTCCAAAAGCACAGGAAGCTCTTAGAGAGGTCACAGATAGCCAAGAAATGGGCTAGACGTGGATAAGCGTATGGAAAGGACAATGAGCTGGAGACTAATCCACTGCCATGTTCACTGGGTCAAGCATGACTTGTGACTAAGCTGATTAAAGCAAGGGCCATTAATGGCTCAACTTCCCCTTAGTGCACATTAAAAGGCAGGGAAACATATGGAGACCATATTTTAGACTTATACAGCTTACACCTAATGCTGCAGTGCCCGTTTCCATTTAATATAGAAGTACAAGCATTAAATATCTAGATTGTCAGCTCTCAGGGCCATGGACATGTTAAGGCTTTAAGGACTTTTATTGTAAGATCTGTGTATGTATTTTTTATATATGTATATATATGTATATGTATATTTTATATCTATGTAATTTATCTAAATTACAAGTGGCACTATGTAAATATATTTATAAACCAATAGACCTTTTTTATTTTAAAACTTCAACTGCTCTAAATGAATGCTATATCAGACATTGCCACCTTGTGGACATTTAGAGATATGACACTATTAAGGTATCAAAAGGTTAGTGAGGTTTTATAAATATATACATAATAACTGAATGGAATATTCTGAATAAACACCCCTATTAAGATAACCCTCTCTTCCTGGTGTATTAACCTTTAATTTAGCTTTGATTCTCAGAGGTGTCAGAGTCAAAGGGGAAGTTAAGCCTAAAACACATTTCCCAGACAGGAAAGAAACGGATGTTTAAAATGATTTAGCACTCATCTGTCCTAACACAAAAAGTCCCTTATGGCATGTAATGATAAGGTCTGTGACATCAAAGACCATTGACATGCCCCATGACACCATAAGACAGATGCTTTTAAATGAAAACCCTTTATTTTTAGGACACAGGTCCCCTTTAATTCTCGCTTTTATAGACAAAACATGCTCAGTCACACATGCTCAGTTAATACTCTAGCCCCTCCCTCTTTCAGAACTGTCAATTAACTACAGGATGACCTGCTCATAGCCTTTCTGTAATCATGATATAGTAGTCAGTCAGGCAATTGCTACTCACTAGGACAGAATCTGGATGAAATGTGGAAATGCCATAAAAATGACAGACAATTACCCTAGTGTTGCTGATTTCCGAGGTTGGAAATAATAGGATCGTTTGCATTCTAGCTTCAGTTCCCCCTGAAGTCCATCAATAAGATGTTACATAGAAGTAGCTTTCCTGCAGTTAAATAAAATGACTGTTGGCAGGATCGAGTTAGCAATGGTGTTCAATGCCAGTTCTAAAAAGCTGGGAGGTGTGTATGTATTTTATTTCTTATACAGCGCTACATATTCCACAGCCATTTACAATTATTTACTCAATTCACATCAGGCCCTGCCCTGAAGAGCTTACAATCTAATCACTTTATGTACACATACAACCTATCAGTATGTCTTTATGATTGTGGGGGAAACCGGAGGACCCGGAGGAAACCCACGCAAGCACGGGGAGAACATACAAACTCCTTACAGATGTGTCCAAGGGTGGAATCGAACTCGGGACCTCAGCGTTACAAAGCATCAGGGCTAACCACTGAGCCACCGTGCTCCCCTGACTATTGGGGAAAATAAAGGGCAAGTAAACCCAGATCTCACGTTGCAGCTTCAGATTGTGTGTTTGGCACTTAATGAGACCAAAGGTGCATGCGTCTCCCTGTCCCTTTGTCTGGACATTTCCTTCCCTCTTATTCCTTCCGATTAACCTCTTTGTTCACCCCTAACCTTGTCGCTCCAGTCTCCATGACTACTTAGTTGCGCCATCCGACCTACTCCCACATCCAGCAGTTCAGTCCCTTCCCAGAAGTCTGTACATCTTCCCCACAATTCTCTTTTTAATTCTCTCTGTATTTAATGTTTTAATCATTTCTTTTTTCTCTGATCACCCCCCTCTGTTTCCCAGAGCCCTCCTGTCTGTTATGACTGGACACAGGAGGAGGAGGCAGGGGCAGGTGTATCCTGTCTGAATGTTGACATTGCACAGCATTTCAGCAATGTCCTTGACGTTGGGCAGCCACTGAAAGACACAAAGAAATATCCCTGTGGTATCTGACCCAGTAGATGGGAAAGCCAAGCTGTCCTGGGAGCCTTGCGTGTCACTGTAAAGACTTCACTCCCAGTACAGGACGGGAAAACATCATATTCCCCCCCCCCCCCCCATACATCAATCTCTCCTCTCCCCATCATGTGGACTGGTTTGACTTCCTCTTCTTCTTTCTATTCATCTCGTACATTTTTCTTTCTTGCAAAGCTGATTGGAAATAGAGGAACGCCTTTCATGGCAATAAAGCGATGGCTTGTCAGTCACTAACATCTACTGTGCAGCACAGCTGGACCCCTCCCTTCTCTTACACTCACAACGCAACTAAAGTACTTTAAAGGGCAAGTACGCTTTGTTTTATAGTTGATGGATAAGAACAAACTGACCCAAAGCAAAAACTTTGTCCGTGTTAATAATCTGTGGCAGCCGATAAGATGTTATCGTACTGCCGTGACCCAGTAAAAAGTGAGCATCTGATTGGTTGCTGCAAATAGCAGTCAAACTTTTCACCTCTTATTGGACTAACCCCCTAAGGTGTAATGTAAAGAAATATATTTTTCTCCCCTTTATACAGTCTTATACTTTTATACATTGGTATTAGGACTGTATTATACCATATCCATCTCTAAATATTAGGGCTGTATTATATCATATCCATCTTTAAATATTAGGGCTGTATTATACCATATCCATCTCTAAATATTAGGGCTGGATTATACCATATCATTTCTAAATATTAGGCTGATTATACCATATCCATCTCTAAATATTAGGGCTGGATTATACCATATCCATCTCTAAATATTAGGGCTGGATATATCCATATCCATCTCTAAATATTAGGACTGGATTATTACCATATCCATCTCTAAATATTAGGGCTGGATTAAACCATATCCATCTCTAAATATTAGGGCTGGATTATACCATATCCATCTCTAAATATAGGACGGATTATACCATATCCATCTCTAAATATTAGGGCTGGATTAAACCATATCCATCTCTAAATATTAGGGCTGGATTATACCATATCCATCTCTAAATATTAGGACTGGATTATACCATATCCATCTCTAAATATTAGGGCTGGATTATACCATATCACTTAAATATTGGGCTGGATTATACCATATCCATCTAAATATTAGGGCTGGATAACCTATCCATCTCTAAATATTAGGGCTGGATTATACCATATCCATCTCTAAATATTAGGGCTGGATTATACCATATCCATCTCTAAATATTAGGCTGGATTATACCATATCCATCTCTAAATATTAGGGCTGGATTATACCATATCCATCTCTAAATATTAGGGCTGTATTATACCATATGCAGCTGTAAATAATAGAGCTGTAATAGACTATATCCTGCTATAAATAATAGGGTTATATAATAGCATATCCTGCTGTAAATAATAGGGCTGTATTATACCATATCCTGCTGTAAATAATAGGGCTGTATTATACCATATCCTGCTGTAAATAATAGGGCTGTATAATACAATATCCATCTCTAAATATCAGGGCTGTATTATACCATATCCATATATCATATCCATCTCCAAATATTAGGGCTGGAGTATACCATATCCATCTCTAAATATTAGGGCTGGATTATACCATATCCATCTCTAAATATTAGGGCTGGATTATACTATCTCTAAATATTAGGGCTGGATTATACTATCTCTAAATATTAGGGCTGGATTATACTATCTCTAAATATTAGGGCTGGATTATACTATCTCTAAATATTAGGACTGGATTATACTATCTCTAAATATTAGGACTGGATTATACCATATCCATCTCTAAATATTAGGGCTGTATTATACCATATTCATCTCTAAATATTAGGGCTGTATTATACCATATGCAGCTGTAAATAATAGAGCTGTAATAGACTATATCCTGCTATAAAATGGGTTATATAATAGCATATCCTGCTGTAAAATATAGGGCTGTATATACCATATCCATCTTTAAATATTAGGGTTGAATTAACCATATCCATCTTTAAAATTAGGGTTGAATATACCATATCCTGCTGTAAATAATAGGGCTGTTTTAAACTATATCCTGCTGTAAATAATAGAGCTTTAGTCCACTCCTTCCATAGAAGTAAATGGGGAAAGACTATGTAATAATCCTATAATCAGCATGCTAAACATAGTAGCACACCGATTATAACCAGGAAATAGGAATGCACAGCCCCAGGCACCACACATTCCCTCTCTCCCCCACAGTGCCCGCAGTGGAAAACTTACTGGGATGTCGACAGAATGTTACACCTCTGCCATATTATTCACGCACTTCCCCTACCTGTCCGGAAGATTGTTCCTGTAGCAGAAGCCAGGGTAGGTGCACAATCACTGAGCTAGTAATGTACAGCAGATTTCCCTGGCTCCCTGTATTATCTGTCAGGAGGAGGGGGGTAGGATAACTTACTAGCTAAACTTACTACTCCAAAATGGTGATGAACTAGGGGAATTAGAATAATGCATCCCGTACAAAAATTATTTGAATATTAAAAGTTCTGCAGCCTTGTGCTTTTATATGGTCACAAAACTCCTCTGTGACTTCTAATATCCTTATAATTTATAAATATAAGTAGGGGGTGCATTATTCACTATGTATTGTACCATACCTTGCTGTAAATAATAGGGCTCCCTTTTCTCCCTCAATTCCCCACATAACTCCTCCTTTTGAGCCATAAAACAATATGTCCTTCTGATGGTCAGTGCAATCTGCTACCCTCCAACATTCCCCATTAAATAGGTACATTATTGAGAAATGCATTGCACGGGCGTGCTAAGATCAGATTAGCTTCTTTATCCTCTCTCAGCACCTGTATTATGCTGTTTCTATAAGTATGCATTAAAGGTGTCATTCTGGAGGGTATGTAAACTATGTATCTCCTTATAATAATCACACTACTGTTGTAGTGCCTTTTGACTTTAGTTTAATTTAACCAGCTGCTGCTGCATATAATCCCTATTTCTAGTTGATCCCATTACTTAATATATTTACCGTTAGCATAACAATTAAATATAACTTTTATAGCTTGTTGGATGATAAGCGCACAGTATAAAGGACCTCTACAGCATTATTGCAGTATAAGCTTCACATGGCCCTACTTGAACAGCATCACACAGATTAGCATTTTAGGTAACTACAGGTGCTGTTTTCAGGGACCACTAGTGAAGTGTTACTTGCTAGGTTCACTAGGGGGAGCTCTCTGTCCATAGGTTATTTAACCTGCATTCCAAATCAGGTGCAGACAGATGCATTTATATGTTTGATGAAACATCTGCAGCCATTTATCATCCAATGTAGTAATCAAGGCATCTGTAGACAAGTCTCTAGTAGAGGGATAATCAATCAAACACAAGCTTAGTTCTGGACAGGTATACATGTGCCTGTAATTGGCATACACAGGCTCCTGTAGCAATAAGTAAATCTTGTAAACGCCAGCAGATAAATCTCAAGTGGAGGGGGCTATAATATAGGTTCCACATGAATATGTCACATCAATCATTTGGCAGATGCAAAGCTCTGGGTCTTCCCCAGTCTATCTCACACACAGGAGGGGACACAGCTGTACCTGTACTGACGATTATAAAGGATGTTTATATTATAATGGACATCTGCAGCCTGAATCAAAGTGAAGCAATTACCAAAGAAACAAATGGGAAAGCCCAAATCCTTATAGTAACCACACATAGAGATACATACCTATAGGCCCCATGCTATGGGCACCTGATGGCAGTAGCAATGGTCACTGGTACATTAACTTGGTATTATGACAAAGTCAGGCTGCAATACGGTGCATTAATTGCAATACGGTGCATTTTTGCAATACAGTTCATTAATTGCAATACGGTGCATTAATTGCAATACGGTCCATAATGGCAATACGGTGCATTAATTGCAATAAGGTCCATTAATTGCAATACGGTGCATTAATTGCAATACGGTCCATTAATTGCAATACGGTCCATTAATTGCTATACGGTGCATTAATTGCAATACGGGCCATTAATTGCAATACGGTGTGCATTAATTGCAATACGGTCCATTAATTGCAATACGGTCCATTAATTGCAATACGGCTCATTAATTGATACCTGGATGTGCGAATTGACAACTACAACTGCAGCGTAATGCTATTAGTATTGGTGAGAAAATTTTACATTGTGTAACTAAAAATATAACTTACCCAAACTATGGGTTATCCCCCATTTCTCTTTCCCACAGTCCTCTGCAACTGCTGACATCATCATCACGAAATAGAAGTGTCTCTACATCTCCCCAGAGGGAAGCCAAGGAATGCTGGGAGTTGTAGTTTTCAAACATCGGGAGGCATAACGTTTGAGAAACCCTGCACTAGGATTGCAGTTTATACGTCTACGCACCCCTGAACAAGAAATTTTGTTTAATTCTAAAAAATGAAATTAAGACAAAATCTGTCTAGATCTATTACACCTTCATGGAAAAGTTGCCATCTGTACAAAGCTGGGAGGCCATATCATCTGATCTGAGATGGACACACTTCATTCACTGCAAGGCTATTGCAAATTAACAGCATTTATTCACTGCATGTGTTTCTAATGGGCAGGAAACCGTTGCTGTATTAGTTTGCACATCCCCTAAATGAATACTTAGTTTTGGTTTTTGTTTTGAGCTATTAATCATCAGCAACCAATCAGATGTCATCAGATGGCTCCCTTGACTCTACAAGCTCCACCCCTGCAGTTTGACTGAATGAAGTGGCCCATACACAATACAATCTCTGGTCGTACGGTATCGCAATATAGTATGATCATCAGATCGTGTATGGGCCATCATGCAATCGTCACCCAATAGTCGATCCTATTGGGAAATAGTCAATTTTGTTACCGAGATTGGTCCATGTATTGCCCGCTTAACACACCACTTTAGAGTGTGGAGCTCAAAACATTTAGTGTGTGGCTTTGCAGGTGAACCTACGTTGTGCTCCCCCTGATCATTTGAATTTTGAGTTAATGGTAGTAATCCAGTAAAAAGCTAACATTTGATTGGCTGCTGCAAACAAATGGTTTTTTTGGAAGTCTTACCAGTTGGCAGATCTAGAACAAACAAGAAAAGAGACGATCAATGCACATTCCTGGGCCCCATATATCGGCAGATCTAGACTTGAATGAAGGTCGAGGCTCTGGAAGTGCCATTTCAGAACACTAACCCACCTTTGCTAAAGCCATTCCTTGATTCCCCACAGAAAGCTAAAATCCCTTCCTTCCTAGCAGAAATTCTACAGCTCCATGCAATCACTCAAACAAAACAGTGCCATTCCGGGGCAATTGTGAGCGTTGTCGGTAAGTGTTTAAAGACAATTGTACTCACCTCCTCCTCGCTCCTCTTCTTCTCTCTGTGCTTCCCCCCCTCTGGGTTCTTTTTATTAAACTTAAAAGTTTACAGCGCTGATCCACCCTCTTCTGAATCCGCGATGCATCCAATTGGAAGAAAAGCTCCTTGCAGACTGCAGAGTGTGTCTTCCTATTGGCCTCGTTACTGACGGAGAGAGGGGCGGATCAGTGCTGTAAACTTTAAGTAAGTATACCAGCTTACCTAAAAAGAACCCAGGGGTGAGGACCTGGCGTTTAGGTCCTCACCCTGGGTACTGTATGCGGAGCATGGGGGAGGTGAGTATAGTTGTCTATTAATGACGGTGTTTACCCTACTCCATGGGAGATTTAAGGCCGTTCACATTTTTTGTCTCCCTTTTCTGATTGATGCTTTTCAATGATGCGATCCATTTCCTGTTTCGGCCATTGGAGTAGGAGGCCAAAAAGGAATCCTACAGGAATAGCCAAACTTTATTTAAAGGACAAGTCCAGCCCCAAAATGAAAACTTACATACAGGTAAATCACCCCCCAAAACCCTAAACGGTAATAGTTTGAAATGTGAAATATATAAGTCTAACCGGAAATCCTGCACAATGTCCTGTTTCCCTGTTTCTGCTTCCTGGTTCTTCCAGTTAGTAACTGTCAGTTATGGATTTGACAGTTGACATCACAGCCAATGACTAAATGTTAATCCCCTGTCTGCCTCTTCTGAGCATGTCCAGGCTCAGTACAGGCTCAGTACAGGTTTCTAAATTGCTCAGTTTCCATGAGGCATACAGAAGCATAGCAGGCATACAGTAATGAATTCATAGGACAAACTATGATATATCAACATATTTTAATATATATATTATATATGAGGGTGGAGTTGTCCTTTAAACTGTATCAGAGCCACTATATACTAACTACAATGTGTTTGATTCTGAATGTTCTTCTGAAACGGTGTGCACACTAAAAGTACACACGTGTGATTGCGTGCCACGACCAGCGACGCACGATGTGTACGAACAAAAGTTTCGGACAATAATCGGCCCACGTGTGGACACTTTATCAGCCGAAACGGTCGTTCGTTCGGAGATCCGCCAGGTCAGTCGGGCAACGATCCCCGACCGAACGTCAGTTTTGCCCGATAGTGCCTACACACGTTTATCGTTCGAAATGTACGTACACATTGTGCGTCGCGGGTAGCACATGTACGAACCTTAAAGCTAGGTACACACACTGCCAATAAAGCCCCAGTACCTTTGGATCGGTATCAGGGCTTTGCCAGCAGTGTGTGCAGAGTCTTTTCCGAACGAGTGAGCGGCTGCCAGATGTGGCCTTGTGGCCATTCATGAAAAAACGAAAATTTCTCTCAGCCGCGATAGTCTCCTTATAGGGGAGTCAGCCGTGATCGAGGGAAACACACAGTCCATAGTGTTCTCCCTATGCTGTGTATATGCTGTGTATATGGAGAACACTCAGGACTGTGTGGATACTGATCTTGCCTATCCAGTCTTTCATCTTTCAAAGGTCTGCCAAATGTGTACCCAGCTTAAAGGCTAATATACACATGTGATGTCACAGCTTTCGCACAGTGAACAATCGCTCCTGCACACACACACACATTTGTTGGCCACGTTATGGAACCGGGATTTGGCGTGATTTCTTTTATACATTAAACCTTTTGTGATTTGTTTTTTCATTTTTTTTGTATAGATGGCAACAGAGTTTAGAACTGGGCAAACTACACCCATGGACTGTCGGGTTTGGTAGTCTAACAGAGAAGATGACTTCTAATATCCTTATAATTTACAGTAGGGGGTTGCATTATCTACTATATAAAGTACCTGTCCGAACACATTCTCTATTATGCTGCAATTCCAAACCTTCAGCCCTGCAGACACTGCCTATAACCTGCTTACCGTATCCCTTTATATATGAACTATATATACCGCACTTCATTGCGTGTCAACGCCACATGGTTTTAATAGCATACTGTATGTGCAAAGGGTGAGGGCAATTAAATACACCGGAGATGGGTTTATGCACTATTGCGGCAATGCAAATAATGTCCATTGTAAAAGTCTTAAATTTGTATTTCTGCGTTGTCCTCTGTTCCCTCTCTGGCTGCCTTGGCAGTATAAGTTTTTTCACAGCTGAATCGGTGACAGCAGAGAGAGCAGCAAGGTACGAGACTCAGAAAAAGAAAGTCCTCGTTTTCATGTTAGATACTTGACCACGAGTATCATAACAACACAGGTCAGCAACATCCCACCAATCATGATAACCTTGTCTTGGAAAGCTCTTTTCTCAATCAGACGCATTACTGTATTGGACAGTCCTAACATGTTGGCAACATCCATGATTTTCTTATGGGTTCCCTGGATGGAGTATGGAAATGAAGGAGAGTGAGTCAGCATGGGAAGTAAAGGCAGAGGAAACATAGACAAAAAAATATGGGAAAAGGAAATTTAAAATTTAAAGCAAAAGAATTCAGGAGGCAGTGAACAGGATGGAAAGGAAAAAGGAAAGGTGCATCAGTATTTATAGGGAGTAGGGTCGGGGAAAAAACATTGTTATAACGTACCAGTGCGAAAATAACTGCCCCTTCCTACAAATGGATGTTAGAAAATGCTATCGTTACCTGCTGCTCTCTGGAACAGTTATATCTAACAGTTATATCTATGGTTTTGATGTTGCTGTTATTTCATTGGTGGAAAATGAGGACACCCAGGTCATCATGATGCAAGCAGTACAGCTTCATCATGCAGCAGCAGGAATGAAAGAAAACCTTTTTTCCCCAGGTAACTTTTAACAATGGAAAACCTTCACTTTTACACTTTGCTGGATGTTCAAACAAGTTTGAGAAATAATCTTCCCATAATGCCTGTAAAAGAAATACCGCTGCCTCTGTTCTCCAAGTGGGAGAGTCTATTTCCCATCCTCCCTCTATCTTATCTGGTACATGCCACAGTAGGGATACACAGCCGAGTCTGTTTTCAAATCCATTCCAGAATTCAGCAAAGCAGTGTAAGGAAAACAGAGGGATGGAAAAGTTCTAAAACTGCAACAATTGGTACTTTGCCGTAGGTAGAAATAAGGCATAACCAGGACTGGTAATATGAATACTTTTTACAATACATTACAATTTCATACATGCAAACAACGATAAGAAGCAAATTGGGTCTAAAATGCAGATCTCAATACACCTCCCACCAGCTGTGACAAACGTTCCTCTACATTTTGTAATTTAGAAAGTTGTAGTGTTAAAGGACAAATATACTCACTTTTTCCTGTTCCATAGTTGCATAGTACTCAAAGTGTGGACCAAATCGCTAAGTCCTCACTACGGACTCTTTCAAAGGCATGTCCAGCCTAAAAAACACTTTTTATATTAATGCACAGCACCTGCCAAACCCCAGTTTCACATTATACATAATTCCCAAAGATGTCCCTGAAGTGACCAACCTGACCCGGGTTCCTCGACACCTGAGCGCCGCCCCCTGCTCCTATTTGGAGCAAGAACAGGAGCAGAGAGGCACTTCCTGGGCGTGGCTGTCAGATAATTGGGAGTGAT
This sequence comes from Hymenochirus boettgeri, assembly GCA_019447015.1. Taxonomy (NCBI): domain Eukaryota; kingdom Metazoa; phylum Chordata; class Amphibia; order Anura; family Pipidae; genus Hymenochirus; species Hymenochirus boettgeri. The sequence continues at coordinate 82,618,430 of CM033476.1, read as the reverse complement.
GTCACATCACACCTTGATTGACAGCTGCGGCCAGGAAGAAGCACCGCAGAGCAGTGGAGTAGCATGGCAGAGCGGCAAAGGGCTGGGTCAGGTACATAATTGGGAATTATATATAATGTGAAACGGGTTGGGGGGGGGGGTTTCTGTGCATTTTTATAAAGTTTTTTTAGACTGGACATGCCCTTTCACCGAACAGCTGGAACACTTACATTAGTTAAAGTTTCCCTCCACACCATCCCCCTGCCAATGTCAGTGACACTCTGCGATATAGCTAATGGGAAGACATGCTTCCTTAACTTAATGTAAGTAGATACAGCTGCTAGGTAAAGTACCCAGTGGTGAGGACATAGTAGTTTAGGTCCTCATCCTGGGTACTATGCAGGTATGGAAGAAAAGCAGCAAGATGTAGGTAAGTATAATTGTCCTTTAAGGTGACCTGCAGACATATAAAGCTACTCAACTCAATAGCAAAAATCTAATTCAAGTGACCATTACAAAGCCAAGCACAGAGTGATGCTACCACATTGCACAAAACTGTACTTACCTTGTCACAGAATACAACCAAGGCATGATGGGAGTTATAGATTCTACCTTGTCACAGAATACAACCAAGGCATGATGGGAGTTATAGATTCTAAGTCAACTGTGCCAAGGTTTGATCACTGTGTTATGGTTTTTATATCTTTCTCCACAAATATTCAAGCACAGTGATCAAACCTTGGCACAGTTGACTTAGAATCTATAACTCCCATCATGCTTGGTTGTATTCTGTGAAAAGGTAAGTACAGTTTTGTCAATGTGGTAGCTCACTCTGTGCTTGGCTTTGTAATGGTCACTTGAATTAGATTTTTGCTATTGGTTGAGTAGCTTTATATGTCGAGGTCACCTTAAAGGACAATTATACTTACCTACATCTTGCTGCTTTTCTTCCATACCTGCATAGTACCCAGGTGAGGACCTAAACTACTATGTCCTCACCACTGGGTACTTTACCTAGCAATTCTATATCAGTACATAGGGAAGCACACTCCAATAAATAAATATAGTGATTCCATTTATTAGTGTTAAAAAACACAAACAAGGCACACAACGTTTGGGGGGTCCAACCCCCTTCCTCAGGTGAGGAAGGGGGTTGGACCCCCCGAAACGTTGTGTCCTTGTTGTGTGTGTTTAACACTAATAAATGGAATCACTATATTATATTATTGGAGTGTGCTTCCCTATGTACTGAATAGAATTGAGACTTACTGACGTGGCACAGGCTACAGGGAATGCACTCATAACCTACCTGCTGGGACTCCACTGAATAATTGATACTTTACCTAGCAGCTGTATCTACTTACATTAAGTTAAGGAAGCATGTCTTCCCATTAGCTATATCGCAGAGTGTTGACATTGGCAGGGGGATGGTGTGGAGGGAAACTTTAACTAATGTAAGTGTTCCAGCTGTTCGGTGAAAGGGATGTCCAGTCTAAAAAAACTTTATAAAAATGCACAGAAACCCCCCCCCCCAACCCGTTCACATTAATATAATCCAATTATGTAACCTGACCCAGCCCTTTGCCGCTCTGCCATGCTATCCACTGCTCTGCGGTGCTTCTTCCTGGCCGCAGCTGTCAATCAAGGTGTGATGTGACATCACTCCCAATTATCTGACAGCCACGCCCAGGAAGTGCCTCTCTGCTCCTGTTCTTGCTCCAAATAGGAGCAGGGGGCGGCGCTCAGGTGTGAGGAACCGGTCAGGTTGGTCACTGAGGACATCTTTGGGATTATGTATAATGTGAAACTGGGGTTTGGCAGGTGCTGGTATATTATAAAAAGTGTTTTTAGGCTGGACATGCCTTTGAAAGAGTCCGTAGTGAGGACTTAGCGTTTGGTCCACACTTTGAGGACATGCAACTATGGAACAGGAAAAAGTGAGTATATTTGTCCTTTAAACATACAACTTTCTAAATTACAAAATGTAGAGGAACGTTTGTCAAGCTGGGGGAGGTGTATTGAGTCTGCATTTTAGACCCAATTTGCTTCTTATCGTTGTTTGCATGTATGAAATTGTAATGTATTGTATAAAAGTATTCAATACCAGTCCTGGTTATGCCTTATTTCTACCTACGGCAAAGTACCAATTGTTGCAGTTTTAGAACTTTCCATCCTCTGTTTTTCCTACACTGCTTTGCTGAATTCTGGAATGGATTTGAAAACAGACTCGGCTGTGTATCCTACTTGGCATGTACCAGATAAGATAGAGGGAGGATGGGAAATAGACTCTCCCACTTGGAGAACAGAGGCAGCGGTATTTCTTTTACAGGCATTATGGGAAGATTATTTCTCAAACTTGTTTGAAATCCAGCAAAGTGTAAAAGTGAAGGTTTTCCATTGTTAAAAGTTACCTGGGAAAAAAGGTTTCTTTCATTCCTGTGCTGCATGATGAAGCTGTACTGCTTGCATCATGATGACCTGGGTGTCCTCATTTCCACCAATGAAATAACAGCAACATCAAAACCATAGATATAACGTTAGATATAACTGTTCCAGAGAGCAGCAGGTAACGATAGCATTTTCTAACATCCATTTGTAGGAAGGGGCAGTTATTTTCGCACTGGTACGTTATAACAATGTTTTTTCCCCGACCCTACTCCCTATAAATACTGATGCACCTTTCCTTTTCCTTTCCATCCTGTTCACTGCCTCCTGAATTTTTTGCTTTAAATTTTAAATTTCCTTTTCCCATATTTTTTGTTATGTTTCCTCTGCCTTTACTTCCCATGCTGACTCACTCTCCTTCATTTCCATACTCCATCCAGGGAACCCATAAGAAAATCATGGATGTTGCCAACATGTTAGGACTGTCCAATACAGTAATGCGTCTGATTGAGAAAAGAGCTTTCAAGACAAGGTTATCATGATTGGTGGGAGTTGCTGACCTGTGTTGTTATGATACTCGTGGTCAAGTATCTAACATGAAAACGAGGACTTTCTTTTTCTGAGTCTCGTACTGCTGCTCTCTCGCTGTCACCGATTCAGCTGTGAAAAAACTTATACTGCCAAGGCAGCCAGAGAGGGAACAGAGGACAAGCGAGAAATACAAATTTAAGACTTTACAATGGACATTATTGCATTGCCGCAATAGTGCATAAACCCATCTCCGGTGTATTTAATTGCCACCCTTTGCACATACAGTATGCTATTAAAACCATGTGGCGTTGACACGCAATGAAGTGCGGTATATATAGTTCATATATAAGGGATACGGTAAGCAGGTTATAGGCAGTGTCTGCAGGGCTGAAGGTTTGAATTGCAGCATAAAGAGAATGTGTTCGACGGTACTTTATATAGTAGATAATGCAACACCCCTACTGTAAATTATAAGGATATTAGAAGTCATCTTCTCTTTAGACTACCAAACCCGACAGTCCATGGGTGTAGTTTGCCCAGTTTAAACTCTGTTGCCATCTATACAAAAAAAATGAAAAAACAAATCACAAAAGGTTTAATGTATAAAAGAAATCACGCCAATCCCGGTTCCATAACGTGGCCAACAAATTTGTGTGTGTGTGCAGGAGCGATTGTTCACTGTGCGAAAGCTGTACATCACAGTGTATATTAGCCTTTAAGCTGGGTACACATTTGGCAGACCTTTGAAAGATGAAAGACTGGATAGGCAAGATCAGTATCCACACAGTCCTGAGTGTTCTCCATATACACAGCATAATACACAGCATAGGGAGAACACTATGGACTGTGTGTTTCCCTCGATCACGGTGACTCCCATAAGGAGACTATCGCGGCTGAGAGAAATTTTCGTTTTTTCATGAATGGCCACAAGGCCACATCTGGCAGCCGCTCACTCGTTCGGAAAAGACTCTGCACACACTGCTGGCAAAGCCCTGATACCGATCCAAAGGTACTGGGGCTTTATTGGCAGTGTGTGTACCTAGCTTTAAGGTTCGTACATGTGCTACCGCGACGCACAATGTGTACGTACATTTCGAACGATAAACGTGTGTAGCACTATCGGGCAAAACTGACGTTCGGTCGGGGATCGTGCCCGACTGACCTGGCGGATTCCGAACGAACGACCGTTTCGGCTGATAAAGTGTCCACACGTGGGCCGATTATTGTCCGAAACTTTTGTTTCGTACACATCGTGCGTCGCTGGGTGGCACGCAATCACACGGTGTACTTTTAGTGTGCACACCGTTTCAGAAGAACATTCAGAATCAAACACATTGTAGTTAGTATATAGTGGCTCTGATACAGTTTAAAGGACAACTCCACCCTCATATATAATATATATATTAAAATATGTTGATAATCATAGTTTGTCCTATGAATTCATTACTGTATGCCTGCTTCTGCGTATGCCTCATGGAAACTGAGCAATTAGAAACCTGTACTGAGCCTGTTACTGAGCCTGGACATGCTCAGAAGAGGCAGACAGGATAACATTTAGTCATTGGCTGTGATGTCAACTGTCAAATCCATAACTGACAGTTACTAACTGGAAGAACCAGGAAGCAGAAACAGGGAAACAGGACATGTGCAGGATTTCCGGTTAGACTTATATATTTCACATTTCAAACTATTACCGTTTAGGGTTTGGGGGGTGATTTACCTGTATGTAAGTTTTCATTTTGGGGCTGGACTTGTCCTTTAAATAAAGTTTGGCTATTCCTGTAGGATTCCTTTTTGGCCTCCTACTCCAATGGCCGAAACAGAAATGGATGCATCATTGAAAAGAATCAATCAGAAAAGGGAGACAAAAAATGTGAACGGCCTTAAATCTCCCATGGAGTAGGGTAAACACCGTCATTATAGACAACTATACTCACCTCCCCCATGCTCCATACAGTACCCAGGGTGAGGACTAAACGCCAGGTCCTCACCCCTGGGTTCTTTTTAGGTAAGCTGGTATACTTACTTAAAGTTTACAGCACTGATCCGCCCTCTCTCCGTCAGTAACGAGGCCAATAGGAAGACACACTCTGCAGTCTGCAAGGAGCTTTCTTTCCAATTGGATGCATCGCGGATCAGAAGAGGGTGATCAGGCGCTGTAAACTTTTAAGTTTAATAAAAAGAACCCAGGGGGGGGAAGCACAGAGAGAAGAAGAGGAGCGAGGAGGAGGTGAGTACAATTGTCTTTAAACACTTACCGACAACGCTCACAATTGCCCCGGAATGGCACTGTTTTGTTTGAGTGATTGCATGGAGCTGTAGAATTTCTGCTAGGAAGGAAGGGATTTTAGCTTTCTGTGGGGAATCAAGGAATGGCTTTAGCAAAGGTGGGTTAGTGTTCTGAAATGGCACTTCCAGAGCCTCGACCTTCATTCAAGTCTAGATCTGCCGATATATGGGGCCCAGGAATGTGCATTGATGTCTCTTTTCTTGTTTGTTCTAGATCTGCCAACTGGTAAGACTTCCAAAAAAACCATTGTTTGCAGCAGCCAATCAAATGTTAGTTTTTACTGGATTCTACCATTAACTCAAAATTCAAATGATCAGGGGGAGCACAACGTAGGTTCACCTGCAAAGCCACACACTAAATGTTTTGAGCTCCACACTCTAAAGTGTGTGTGTTAAGCGGGCAATACATGGACCAATCTCGGTAACAAAATTGACTATTCCCAATAGGATCGACTATTGGGTGACGATTGCATGATGGCCCATACACGATCTGATGATCATACTATATTGCGATACCGTACGACCAGAGATTGTATTGTGTATGGGCCACTTCATTCAGTCAAACTGCAGGGGTGGAGCTTGTAGAGTCAAGGGAGCCATCTGATGACATCTGATTGGTTGCTGATGATTATAGCTCAAAACAAAAACCAAAACTAAGTATTCATTTAGGGGATGTGCAAACTAATACAGCAACGGTTTCCTGCCCATTAGAAACACATGCAGTGAATAAATGCTGTTAATTTGCAATAGCCTTGCAGTGAATGAAGTGTGTCCATCTCAGATCAGATGATATGGCCTCCCAGCTTTGTACAGATGGCAACTTTCCATGAAGGTGATAGATCTAGACAGATTTTGTCTTAATTTCATTTTTAGAATTAAACAAAATTTCTTGTTCAGGGTGCGTAGACGTATAAACTGCAATCCTAGTGCAGGGTTTCTCAAACGTTATGCCTCCCGATGTTTGAAAACTACAACTCCCAGCATTCCTTGGCTTCCCTCTGGGGAGATGTGAGACACTTCTATTTCGTGATGATGATGTCAGCAGTTGCAGAGGACTGTGGGAAAGAGAAATGGGGGATAACCCATAGTTTGGGTAAGTTATATTTTTAGTACACAATGTAAAATTTTCTCACCAATACTAATAGCATTACGCTGCAGTTGGTTTGTCAATTCGCACATCCAGGTATCAATTAATGAGCCGTATTGCAATTAAGGACCGTATTGCAATTAATGGACCGTTTATGCCAATTCAATGCACCGCTGTATTGCAATTAATGAACCGTATGCAATTAATGCACCTGTATAGCATTAAGGACCGTATTGCAATTATGGACCGTATTGCAATTAATGCACCGTATTGCAATTAATGGACCGTATTGCAATTAATGCACCGTATGCAATTAATGGACCGTATTGCAATTAATGCACCGTATTGCAATAATGAACTGTATTGCAAAATCATGCACCGGTATTGCAATTAATGCACCGTATTGCAGCCTGACTTTGTCATAATACCAGTTATGTACCAGTGACCATTGCTACTGCCATCAGGTGCCCATAGCATGGGGCCTATAGGTATGTATCTCTATGTGTGGTTACTATAAGGATTTGGGCTTTCCCATTTGTTTCTTGGTAATTGCTCACTTTGATTCAGGCTGCAGATGTCCATTATAATATAAACATCCTTTATAATCGTCAGTACAGGTACAAGCTGTGTCCCCTCCTGTGTGTGAGATAGACTGGGAAGACCCAGAGCTTTGCATCTGCCAAATGATTGATGTCTGTACATATATGTGGAACCTATATTTATAGCCCCTCCACTTGAGATTATCTGCTGGCGTTTACAAGATATTACTTATTGCTACAGGAGCCTGTGATGCCAATTACAGGCACATGTATACCTGTCCAGAACTAAGCTTGTGTTTGATTGATTATCCAGCTACTAGAGACTTGTCTACAGATGCCTTGATTACTACATTGGATGATAAATGGCTGCAGATGTTTCATCAAACATATAAATGCATCTGTCTGCACCTGATTTGGAATGCAGGTTAAATAACCTATGGACAGAGAGCTCCCCCTAGTGAACCTAGCAAGTAACACTTCACTAGTGGTCCCTGAAAACAGCACCTGTAGTTACCTAAAATGCTAATCTGTGTGATGCTGTTCAAGTAGGGCCATGTGAAGCTTATACTGCAATAATGCTGTAGAGGTCCTTTACACTGTGCGCTTATCATCCAACAAGCTATAAAAGTTATATTTAATTGTTATGCTAACAGTAAATATATTAAGTAATGGGATCAACTAGAAATAGGGATTATATGCAGCAGCAGCTGGTTAAATTAAACTAAAGTCAAAAGGCACTACAACAGTAGTGTGATTATTATAAGGAGATACATAGTTTACATACCCTCCAGAATGACACCTTTAATGCATACTTATAGAAACAGCATAATACAGAGGTGCTGAGAGAGGATAAAGAAGCTAATCTGATCTTAGCACAGCCCTGTGCAATGCATTTCTCAATAATGTACCTATTTAATGGGGAATGTTGGAGGGTAGCAGATTGCACTGACCATCAGAAGGACATATTGTTTTAGGCTCAAAAGGAGGAGTGTGGGGAATTGAGGAGGAAAGGGAGCCCTATTATTTACAGCAAGGTATGGTACAATACATAGTGAATAATGCACCCCCTACTTATATTTATAAATTATAAGGATATTAGAAGTCACAGAGGAGTTTTGTGACCATATAAAAGCACAAGGCTGCAGAACTTTTAATATTCAAATCATTTTTGTATGGGATGCATTATTCTAATTCCCCTAGTTCATCACCATTTTGGAAGTAGTAAGTTAGCTAGTAGTAAGTTATCCTACCCCCCTCCTCCTGACAGATAATACAGGGAGCCAGGGAAATCTGCTGTACATTACCAGCTCAGTGATTGTGCACCTACCCTGGCTTCTGCTACAGGAACAATCTTCCGGACAGGTAGGGGAAGTGCGTGAATAATATGGCAGAGGTGTAACATTCTGTCGACATCCCAGTAAGTTTTCCACTGCGGGCACTGTGGGGGAGAGAGGGAATGTAGTGGTGCCTGGGCTTGCATTACTATTCCTTGTTATAATCGGTGTGCTCTATGTATTAGCATGCTGATTATAGGATTATACATAGTCTTTCCCCATTTACTTCTATGGAAGGAGTGGACTAAAGCTCTATTATTTACAGCAGGATATAGTTTAAAACAGCCCTATATTTACAGCAGGATATGGTATAATTCAACCCTAATATTTAAAGATGGATATGGTATAATTCAACCCTAATATTTAAAGATGGATATGGTATAATACAGCCCTATTATTTACAGCAGGATATGCTATTATAAACCTTATTTATAGCAGGATATAGTCTATACAGCTCTATTATTTACAGCTGCACTGGTATAATACAGCCCTAATATTTAGAGAGATATGGATAATACAGCCCTAATATTAAGATGGATATTGTATAATCCAGTCCCTATATTTAGAGATAGGATAATCCAGTCCTAATTTAGAATAGTATTAAGCCCCTATATTAGAGATAGTATAATCCAGCCCTAATATTTAGATATCTATGAATCCAGCCCTAATATTTAGAGATGATAGTATAATCCAGCCCTAATATTTAGAGATGGAATGGTATAACCAGCCCTAATATTTAGAGATGGATATGGTATATCACAGCCCTAATATTTGGAGATGGATATGATATATGGATATGGTATATACAGCCCTGTATTTAGAGGATATTGTATTATACAGCCCTATTTATTACAGCAGGATATGGTATAATACAGCCTATTATTTACAGCGATATGGTATTAATAACAGCCCTATTATTTACAGCAGGATATGCTATTAATAACCCTATTAGTTATAGCAGGATTATAGTCGTATACAGCTCATTATTTACAGCTGCATATGAGTATAATACAGCCCTAATATTTAGAGATGGATATGGATATCCAGCCAATATTAGAGAGTGGATATGTATAATCCAGCCTAATTTAGAGATGGATATGGTATAATCCAGCCCTAATATTTAGAGATGGATATGGTATTAATCCAGCCTTAATATTTAGAATGGAGATGGATATTAAATCCAGCCCTAATATTATAGATGGATATGGATAATCCCAGCCCGAATATTTAGAGAGGGATATGAGTATAATCCACCCTAATATAAGGAGGATATGTGTATCACCAGTCTCTATATTTAGTAATGAGATTATGGTAAATCCAGCCCTAATATTTAGAGATGGAGTGGTAACACAGCTCCTAATATTTAGAGAGATATGGTATAATCCAGCCCTAATATTTAGAGATGGATATGGTATAATCCAGCCCCTAAATATTTTTAGAGGATGGATATGGTTTAACAGCCTAAATTTAGAGAGGATATGGATAATCCAGTCCTAATATTTAGAGATGGATATGTACAATCCAGCCTAATATTTAGAGATGGATTATGGTATAATACCCAGCTAACCCCATTTAGAGAGTGGATATGGTATATATCAGCCCTAATATTTAGAGATGGAGTATGATATAATCAGCAATAATATTTGGAGATGGATATGGTTTAATACAGCCTAATATTTAAAAGATGGATATGATAAACAGCCCTAATATTTAGAGATGGATATGGTATATACAGTCCTAATACCAATGATATAAAAGTATAAGACTGTATAAAGGGGAGAAAAAATATATTACATTACACCTTGGGGTTAGTCCATAAGAGGTGAAAAGTTTGACTGCATTTGCAGCAACCAATCAAGATGCTCACTTTTTACTGGGTCACGGCAGTACGAGATAACATCGTAGCAGATTGTGTGTTTTTTGTTCTTGCCAGATTATTAACAGGACAAAGTTTTTGCTTTGGGGTTAACAAGTCAAGTTCTTTCTCAGATACATACACCTATATAAAACCAAAGCGTTACTTGCCCTGTTTTTTAAAGTACTTTAGTTGCGTGTGTGAGGTAAGAGAGGAGGGGGGGGTCCAGATGTGATGCACGAGTGTTCAGTGTATGTGACGCAAGGCATGCTTTATGCCTGAAAAGGCGTTCCTCTATGTCATATCCAGCTTTGCAAGAAAGAAAGAGAAAGAAGTACGAGATGAATAGAAAGTGAAGAAGAAAAGATGATGATCACTGTGTTATGGTTTTTATATCTTTCTCCACAAATATTCAAGTATAACCAGACATACCAGACCCAGCCCAATGGTTTAAAGGGGCAGGAGAAAATCATGGCTCAACCAGGAAAAAAAAGGTAACATGGATATTTCTAAAGGCAGCTTGGTTGCATTCCTATTTTAGTTGGTCTCAATGCAAATAAGCTCAGGTTCAAGGAAAGTGTTACTTCCCCTTTACACCAGCAACCAGGCTTGGTAAAAGCCTCCCAATAAAAGAGGACCTGAGGTTTTGCAAGGGTTGAAACAAGCATTCTCAGTCTGTTATTTTATATTCATACTGCAACTTATATCAGTTTCTATTGGGGTGGGTCATACACCCCCAAGCTTGTTCCCCACCTTTAAGGTCTTCCTCTGGTCTCTCAGACCATCCAGTATACTGGTGCCGCTCCCTAGAAGATCATCCATGCCTTGGTGGGCATTACGGACTGAGGAATTAAACTGAAGGGTCTCGTCCATGTGTATGGTGGTCTCTGAGTCCTGTGTGAGAAATGGGGAAGGGAGGGGAACCTCCCCGATTAGGCTGTTAAAATAATTATTGTGTATATATTACAAGGCAGATGTGTGTGCTTATCTGCTGCTGAAGAACTTCATCTGTAAAAGGCTCATATTAACGGTGTGGGCACAACCGACCTTGTTACCTGGACATAAGCAAAGCAGCTAGACAATAACCCTTCAAGACTGACTAAGAAAGTAAATAGGATCTAAAATACATTACGCCATCTCTTAAAGCCCAGAAACAGATGATTAAAACGATGCATAATTTCCCCTATCTAAGCATTTCCTAACTAGAGAATTAGAGGTCTTCCATTTCAACCCCTCCTCCTTTGCAAACCACTGGCTTAGACATGCTCTGTGTGCTACACCCTAGGAAAGCGAGATGAGCTGTCATATCAGCTACTTTGCACTTCCCTAAACTAAAGGTAGGGGAAATGAGTGGGGAAATACCTGCAGGACTTGCTGTAATGCAAGATTTTATTTATTTAGCACAGGTCTATGGTTGCAACAGTAAAAAAAAAAAGTTTAAAAAGTGATACATAGTATTAATAATCGGTTTCTGGGACTGGGTAAAAATTTTATCTTATTACTGCTAACAAATGATGTGGCTCATACAGTACTTACATTGGTTGTGTAACTGCGCGTCAGTAGCTCCTCGCGTTCACGCTCCTGTTGCTCCCTGGCATAGCGTCGATGCTGAAAGTTTCTAAGTGCCGACTGCAGGTGTTGAACATCATATTTCAATTGATCCACTCGTCTACAAGGATAAAGTTAAGTCAATTTTTACAGTGGTGTAGCAAAATATTGTACAAAAAAAAATTGCCTCCCAGGTGCAATCACGCCTGCAATGTTATATGCCGATAGTGATGAAAGTGTTGGAAACTATTTTGCCATTAGCTGGAACTTAAAAGTGGCAAAAAGAGTGCAGCTATCGGCATATAACATTGAGGTCAGCTTCGCATTTTACTTTCATGTTAGCCATACAGCCACCGCAGTGAAGGAGTTTAAGTAGCGCTAACCGATGTGAAAAAATCCAGAGCAGACCCCGATAGGGTAGAACATTATTAGCACAGGCAAATGTGTGTACCTCATATTAAATACCGTATACACATGAGTATAAGTCGAGGTTTATGAGGCTTTAAAAAAGGCCTAAAAATCCAGCCTCGACTTATACTTGAGTCATTAACTTGTTATCCAGTAAGTTGGCATCCGCAACACTCCGCTCCACTGTTCTGACGGGTGACGTCAGGTGCCAGAGCGGAGCAGGCGGACCCCCGGCTTACAGGATAAGAGGTTAGTGTACTGCACCATACTACACTAATCCAACGGTCTTCTCTGCACATGTACCTTCGCTCTGGACAATTTTTGCCACTAAAGATGTTCTGAAACTACTACTAAAGCCTTTATTTTTTTTTTCTCAAACATCTTGAGTGCCAAGGAATGGGGGTTACTGTATGACATTAAAAGGCTTAAAACAATACAGAACCAGGAGAATTTTATCTATTGTTAAAAAGATGCCTTCTGATTCTGTATTGTCTTGAGGCTTTAGTTTCCCTTTAAATGGACAGCAGAATTCCCATACAGTAGTCCCATACAGTAATAGCCATAGTGTACTGCACCATACTACACTAATCCAACGGTCTCTTTGCACATGTACCTTCGCTCTGGACAATTTTTGCCACTAAAGATGTTCTGAAACTACTACTAAAGCCTTTATTTTTTTTTTTTCTCAAACATCTTGAGTGCCAAGGAATGGGGGTTACTGTATGACATTAAAAGGCTTAAAACAATACAGAACCAGGAGAATTTTATCTATTGTTAAAAAGATGCCTTCTGATTCTGTATTGTCTTGAGGGCTTTGTTTCTCCCTTTAAATGGACAGCAGAATTCCCATACAGTAGTCCCATACAGTAATAGCCATAGTGTACTGCACCATACTACACTAATCCAACGGTCTTCTTTGCACATGTACCTTCGCTCTGGACAATTTTTGCCACTAAAGATGTTCTGAAACTACTACTAAAGCCTTTATTTTTTTTTTCTCAAACATCTTGAGTGCCAAGGAATGGGGGTTACTGTATGACATTAAAAGGCTTAAAACAATACGAACCAGGAGAATTTTATCTATGTTAAAAAGATGCCTTCTGATTCTGTATTGTCTTGAGGCTTAGTTTCCCTTTAAATGGACAGCAGAATTCCCATACAGTAGTCCTATATAGTAATAGCCATACTGGATTTGGCTATTACTGTATGGGAATTCTGCTGTCCATTTAAAGGGAAACTAAAGCCTCAGAACAATACAGAATCAGAAGGTAGTAGTGGTCATAATTTCTACCCTCGACTTATACTCAAGTCAATCGCGTTTTACTCATTTTCTAGGTAAAAATAGGCCCCATAACGTTAATTATATAGTAGGATACATTAATCTTTGACTAGCTTCTGTAGAGTCATAGTTTCTACCAATTAATAAACCTACTTATGTATACAGGCAGATCCTTTAAAATGGTGAAATAATGTACTGGTTAATTGGAAGGAAGTTTGGCTTATTATATATATAAGAAAATATATCTAATATAGTAAAAAGCACTAGGAAGCACATGTGTGTCTCTATAAAATCACATTTTTGTCTTCCACTTCTGGAGCACAGAACTATAGTCCAACCAAATAAAAACCTTACCATAATTTATAATTCACCTTCTGTATATTATTTCCTATACACTAGATATTGCTGATTGAAACAGTATTGATTTAACTTTTTCTTACACCCCCTCCCCTTACAACAGGAAAAGAAAAGTAGCTCATTTAACAGCTCCTCTATATAGTCCTTGGAAACGCACACAGAGCATGTCTGAACCAGCGACTCTGAGAGGAGTTAGAAGTGACTTGATGGTCTGACGCAACATCATCTCAAATCAAATGACTTAAAGGCAAATGCTACATCACTTTAACCAGCAGACAGCTTCTGGGCTATAAACCAGGGGAATTTATTTTAGGCTGAACTTCTTCAAAGGGTAGCATTGTCCAGTGGCGTAACTAGGAATCCCAGAGCCCCCCTACTCCCCTGGTAGTTATGCCCCTGGCATTGTCTTTTTGAGCAGAGTAGGAGGTATACATATATATTCACTCTTCTTGCTAGGTGATGAACCCTAAGGTATATAAATGCGTTGCAAGAGAAGTCTGAATGCCCAGACAGCTCTAGAGCAGCACTGACCCAAATTTAATTTAAGTTAGTCCATCCTTTTTAAATCGTGATGAAAATGTAGCTTTGCCCTAAAAGAAAGCAACTAACAAAAGCACATAAAGGACCCTAGCCTCTGTGTCACGCAGCAGATGGGTTAACACTGCTACCTGCACAGTGTGGAAACACCAGTCAATATCACAATACCTTAGACAGGAAACCTGCTCTGTGCCCTTTTCCTGACCTGCCTCAATTAAAAGCTTCCCAAAACCGCCCGAGGAGGTGTGTGGAATCTAAAGGGGGGGGGGGAAAGGCCAACCACAAAAATATCAAAAAACACTATCCTTCCCTCACCTCCCTCCTCCCCCCCCCCCCCCCTCCCCACCTATTCGTGAATTATTATTCCAATACATTCTTTCCTTTTTGAAGTTCAGATTATATCCGCTGATACCATCAGGTGCATTTCTTCAAACCATAAAAAAAATAATAATAATAATTGGGAGTTTGCAAAGCTGCCATTGTTGTGGGAAAATATTACTTTTATGTCATTCTTGCTTCCAAACTAAAATTCTACATCCTCCTTTCCCTTGTTGCACAGACAAATGCTATGGTAGCGTTGACATTCAGTCATGCAATAAGCCAGGATCTAACTGTATTCTCATCCTTAAAATATATATAAAACATCAGCTATTGTGCCATAAAGGACACAGAGCAAAAGTGATTTAGTTCCTGGTGTGTAAAGCGTTATTTAGACGGCACATGATTAATATTGAATCAGCCTATAATGCATGCAGATTTAATACGATGATTTCAGTGATCATTCAAGCAGCTACCTATTATTTGTGTTCAAGAATGTTCCAGCTGAAACAGGAATGAACTTGGCATGTTAACAGGGAACTAAAACCTAAATATAAAACTTTAACAGAAGATAAGGCAGCAATCAGCCACTTTGGATCCCTGCTTTATTCTACTTTAAGGTGAATATTTTAAAGGGCAAGTCCACCCCTTTAAATATAAAACTGTGTATAGGTAAATCACTCGAAACTCTAAATTTGCAATAGTTAGAAATGTAAGACTAACCTGAAATGCTGCCTGATGTTCTATTACTTTTCTTTCTGCTCCCTGATCCTTCTGGTTAGCAGATGTTAGTACTGGATGTGACATCACAGCTGATGACTGAATGCTATTCTTATTGTTGTCTTCTCTGAGCATGCTCATAACGAGCTTTAGGAAGAAGTGGCAATAACCCAGAAAGAGGACAGCAGATTGTAAGGTTTACAAGGTGTTTTCGTGGGTGGGGAAGTTAAGTATAACATTTTCGGGGAGGGGTAGACTTGCTCTTTAATGAATGTTCCCCATCTAAAAACACAACCCCATTGCTAATGCTCTTCTCTCCTTCCTTCAGTAGCCGCAGTTGCTGGTACAGGTGTAGACCAATACCCAGCCCTGTAAATCATTTCAAAGGGGATACTCTTTGTCCATACACTTATGACCTTCTTAAGCACAGCAGTAACTCTATGCTGTCTAACAATCATTAGCTCTAAGCAAGTGCATTTACAGACATTGGCCTAACATATTTACTGACATTATACAAGGTGGAATAATTTGACCAAATGTCAATAAGTGCACACACCAGCACTACACAATAGGACAAACATGTACAACTAAGTTTATAACAGTGCTTTAGTTGGCCTTTAGTTTTCCCCCTTGCTTTAAATTTAAAAGGGAACTTCCCATTCCAATGGCTAGCCATGCATTGATCAATATATGGTGGTGCAACCGACTAAAAATTCATCAGGAAGTAGCAATAAGCGCATCACCGATCTTCAGCAAATTCCAACCATCTTTGTATTATTTACAAATATGTCCTCTGTCTATTTGTTTATTCTAAACAGTTATTTGATTGCTTGCAATGAACATGTATTTTTTCCTTACATAGTTAGGGCTCATGCACAATAACAATTATAATGCTCATCAAGTCATGGCCAGAACTGCATTTAACTGGAGAAAAACGAAAGATTAAAAGGTATCTCCACCCTAAAATATAAACACTTACCCAACTAGACCTCTGCCTCTATTGCTACTTCTAGGGAACAGAGTAGCAATAGGGGCTGGACCGGGAGCCAATCATAGAGAGTCACCCAATTACAGACTTGGCTGCCAGCTATTCAGATAGCCAAGGGAACAAAGGTGGTTAAGTCTGTTTCTGTGCACTTTTTTAGGCTATAAACCTGGCGGTTGGTTGGAGCAGGGTCCTCTACACTACAGAAAAGATAAACCTTTTTTAAAAAAGATGAAGGCAGCGATGTGGGATCCGGAGCGGGGAGAGAGGTGGGAGGGCTCCCCTGCCCATGCCAGAGTCCTCCAGGAAGACAGGGAAAGGGCAGATAACTCATTACACACAGGAAGGCCCTATGGGACAATCATAAGGGGCAAAGAAGCAAGGTACTGTAAGGATTTTTTGACACTACACATTTTAGTTTTGGGGGTGGACATGCCCTTTAAATTGGCCGGAAAACTTTCAAAGACCCAACACTTCATTTGACAATTTTACATGTGTAACGGCTCCTTTCGGTGTAATTTGTGATCCATTTAGACTGATCAATGAATGATGACAGCTTGAACTGACACACATGTACGATTGCCGGCTGAAGCGGTAGAAGTGTCTTTTAATGGCATATAGATTCTTGCAAAGCCGGGATCTCCGAATGTCACAAGCGCCAACATAACATTATTTCTACAAGTGATCAGTCACAGTGAAAAGACTTACAGTTTTGCATTTTGTCGTTTGCTTGGTGGTTCCTTGCTGGACAAAATTTCTAAACGTTCCAAATTGCTAAAGATCTGATCTATCCTTGCTTGGATTTCATTCTCTACAACTAAGATGTAAAAAAAAATAATTAAAAAGAAATAAGATACAAAATTACTTTTATTTCTTGGGTTATTATAAAAATGTATGTAAAGCTTATTCTAATATACTGGGCTGTGATAGACCAAGGAGTGCAACTTTGTCTTGGTATTACCGGCAACCTTATAGGAACCATGGGGTGAGAAACTAGTGATTAAGATCCTAGATCTCTGTACATCAAATTGGACGGGAGTGGTTTGTGGGGTGTAATTCCCGTTTAACCCAATTATTTTGAAGCTCACACAGGTGTCAACAATTTTGCATGCCGTGTCTATATACCAAATTGTGTGACTGCGTCTGTGGTCTTGTTGGTGAATTTTATAATTGGAATCCATAACTGACAGTATTGGTAACCAGAAGAAACAGAAAGAAGAAAGATGGGTAATTTCAGGTTAGACTTATACCTCACCGCTTTCTAACTACTGCAGTTTGGGGGGTTATTCACCTATAGACAATTTTTATTTGAGGGTTGCCCTTTAAGTACACTTTATTCCCATCGTGTAAATCTGGGTGTGGTCTTGCTGACTGACAAGCACTGCTAACTGCCTATAATTTTTTTTTTTCTAAATGGAGCACTAGATTAACCCTTTATTTCAAAGATAAATAATGATATCTAATGCCATGTAAATTTAGATGTAGTGAACTTTCATTTATACTCACGGTGTACAGACTGACGATCAGCTGTTTCCAGGAGCCCCATTTGAGACTGTACCTCATGAACGTGCCTACAATGAAACATTCCAGGATAGTCACTAAATAAAGCACTTACATCTCTTTACCTTTAAATCCCTAAAGGCTTTTTTTCCCCATTTGTGTTTCCCTAAAATTAGACATAGTATATATTTGTACCATATGCTGATACATGTTTAAAATATGTCATCTGTTTAATTTTCTTGGTGTACATACATAGAAACTTTGTCCAGGATTTGCACCTGTAATATAATGTTCTGTGTGCATATTGATCTAAAGGTCATTCTGTATCTGTAAACCCATTATTGAACTTTGGCCTTATATTTTATAAGCCATCACTCTCTGCCTTTAAAGTTGCAAAGTACAGAATGCAGACAATTTGTGTACTATTGTTGTCATATTGGTGAAAGAGTACAAAGCAAGGCTTTATTAATACAACCCTGCTTATTGTAACAAGTGTCAATTGGCAGATGATCTGCTATGTGAAATGATAAAAGATTTTTTAGCATTAAGAACAACAATACAAAAATTTACAAGACAGATTTATTAGTACGGATCAGCACTGATTTTATTGACTTAATAAAACATAGTTCTGCGCAACCCAGTATGTATTTAGGTACCTACCTATAGTGTTACCCCACCTATAATGTTTACCCTATTTATAATGTGACCCTACCTATAGTGTTACTCTATCTATAGTAACACCAACCTATAATGTTACCCTACCTATAATGTTTACCCTACCTATAGTGTTACCCTCCCTATAAAGTTACCCTCCCTATAGTGTTACAGATTTACCCTACCTATAGTATGACCCTATCTATAAGTTACCCTACCCCAACCTATGTTACCCTACCCCCTACCTATAATGTAACCCTACCCCTACCTATAGTGTTACCCTGCCTATAAAGAAACCCTACCTATAGTGTTACCCTACCTATAAAGTTACCCAACCTATAGTGTTACCCTACCTATGGTGTTACCCTAAATCTACCGTTACCCTACCTATAGTGTTACCCTACATCTACCGTTACCCTACCTATAGTGTTACCCTCCTTATAAAGTTACCCTACCTATAAAGTTACCCTCCCTATAGTGTTACCCTACCTATAAAGTTACCCTCCCTATACTGTGTATTTACCATTAGATCCATATAGTAATAAACATTTAATTCATTGTCAGTTTTATTTCCATCCCCCGCTCGAGCTAAGTGATAAATAATAAGAGATAAATAATAAATAATACGTGATAAATAATAAAGGATAAATTATATATAGATCACAGATCACTCTGCTGATACAGAAACTTTACTAAAATGACAACATCTGGCATCCTAGGTGCTGCAGATCCCTCCTCAAAGTGGATGCTGGGAGTTGTAGTCTTTAGCAGCTAAAGCACCAGACGTTGTGTTGCGAACTCACTTGTTGCACTGGTGGTAAAGCGACTCCATGGCTGGTGTTGGGAACCCGAAGACAGAGCCCGGAACTTTCTAAGGACCAGACAGATGTCAATCTCGTCTTCTCGCTCTCCCAGGCATCGATACACGTCATCACTTCCGGGTTCTGTCAGGACCGCCAGCTGAGGGGAGCTGCCCTAGCGCCTGTACACGTCACATTAACTAATTCCACGGGCAAAGAGGAAACTTCATGATAAACCATATTTGTCTTTACAAACAACGGGGACACAAACAACATTCTCATAGAAAGACTCCTATAGTTCACACACATGTATTCTTTTTTTACAGGCAATATATTAGTCATCCATCCCTGTCTTTTTGCTTCAGTTGCTATGGTAATGGACGGCCAATGATACTACAACCTGTAGCACAGCTGTTTGGAAGCCCCGATGAGATGACAGGCGGCTGGTGCATCATGGGAGTTATAGTTTTCCCTAATGAATAATAGAGTCAGTCTGGATTGTATTGTCTGCAATTATACTGTTATAAATGAATCAGATTAGATTGTATTATTTTATAATTACATTTATAAATGCCATCCCTGACCCAGACTGCGCAGATCTCGTCACAATCGCCGTAGTTGACCCTTTGCTATGACAAACATTCCACCCTGTTAAAACCCATTTCAGGGAGGGTACCCACTTATTTCAGGGAGGGTACCAGGGAGGCCTCTCTAATGAGGCAATGTGAGGCAAGAATCTCAGGTGGCACCCTGACTGAGACGGCAGTAAGGCCATTCCAAAAAAAACAGGTCCAACGGGTTCAGTGTACTTAATTTTTTGCACCATTATATTTATATGGCACCCAAGGGGTTAAAGGCCTCTGTCAGCTGGCACCCAATGTGTTCCTTCCTTTACCACCCATGCGGTCACATCTGCCCCTGGTACCAAAGGGGTTAAAACTGGCACCCCTTCCAGCGGCTATGTTTACGGGTTGGCGGCATTTGGAATTTTGGCTCAGGTGCCAAAAAGTTTAGAGATGCCCATGAGGGTACCCAACCCCTAAAGCCCCACCCCAAGATTAACACATAATTCATGCATACACATGCATCCCAACACACACTCATGAAAACAGTCAGACAGAGACACATATGCATACAAGTCATGTCACCATTAAGTGTTTCTGTCACTTGTTAGATATATACATACATGATATAAGACCAATAAAGTGAAGCAATGTGCCATAAAGTGAGATGTGCAACGATAATTATAATATTCATAAACCTAATATACCAAAACAGTAAATCATAGCAGGTTAGTGCCCTGGGCCATCGAGTATGAAAGATAGTGCTGAAGCACTCAGGAACAGGTATCCCACCTCTCCCGCAACACATGGGAGTCTCCTGCATTCTTGGGTGGTCTCCTGCACTCCCACAAGACCACCCCAGACTCTAGTTTCCTCCCCAGTCATGCCCCCTTTTCAGTGTCACACCATGGAACGCCCATGAAACATGCATTGCCCTATATATATTTACAAAATGAAGTTGCTGGGTTAACATTGGTGGGTGGTTGGGAAAATGCAATGGTCGAGAGTGGGCAGAGTCTGAGAGGATACAGTGAGTGGCCCAGTCAATGACTGAAGTGCAGTTAGTTGCGACCCCCCCATTTCGACCGTTCGTACACATCGTACGACGTGGGTCAGCAACCCTGATCGCCCGTGTGTACGAACCTTTAGAAACACAAATGGTTCATCATTGTGATTGGCAGGATCTGGGCTGTAAGTTATGAAATGTGTTTGAGTCCATAGTTCTCCTTGGCTTTAATCTATCATTTTCTTAACTTTACATCTTCTACTTTTCTCTGGTCATTTCTCAGGTATTTTCAGTTCTAAAAGTTGAAGCTTAGAACTTATTCATCTATAAAAATGATCAAACTCTTTCCCCACCACCAAAGGAAATCAAATACTGTCAGTGCTTGGCTTCTACATTCACCATCTCTCACGCCAGAGGCAGAAGATTTTTCTGGACAGGTGCGGTAGAGAAATGGGAACTGTAACATGTCATGTACCGAGCTGACAGCTATGAGTTTGGACATTGATGCTGACAAGAAGTTGTTCGTGGGGGGGTAACTTGTGTAGTCACAACAGCCTTGAGGCGGACGCTTTGGACTTAATGTTTTAAGTGAGACTGTGTATTGTAAATAGGATAAAAGAGTTACTGATCACTACGTTTTTAAATGGCCTTGGGGTCTTTCCCATATCTGGGTCCCCCCACCAAATTCTTCTTTTCATTAAAATGAAAGTTACATTTAAAGGAGAATGAAAATCTTATAATAAATAAACTCCACTTCTTCACTAATTTGCACCTGAAGGGGAAAGAAATTCCGTTATGACGGAAGATGGCGGAATAATCCCTGGATCAACAACTTAGGGGGCTTCAACCCACAAAATGCAGTCTTGTTGTGTATAATGAGGACTTGAACTATTACATGTTTTTATATATATATATAGACTGACACAACTAAAAATGGATGTAATTATGGGAAGTGTCTCAAGCTGGAATGGTTTTGCTGCAGAGGACTATGGGATAGAAATGAACTCAGTAATAATGATTGCGCGGTTTTCAGGTATTAGCAATTTAAAGTTAAATATCTTGGTGTGGTCATCAAAATTGGGGAAATTACCTTAAGTTACCTTATAATTAGAATTTAATTATCCTCCAACTTTAAGTGTAGTTTTTTTTTCCCCTTCAAGTAAAATAACAACTGACAGCTACTCTTTTAAGATATTTCAATGGATCAAACCACACTACCGTCAGTTAATACTTAATTAGCACTAAAATGCTCCATCCCTTTACTTCCAGGTCAGCAGATTAAACCCGGTCGGATTCAAAATGACCAAACGGGCCAGGTCATGTGATATGAAAGGGACGTCATGTGGAATGAGAAGCCTCGATGTGGGAGGGCAGTCTGTGTTCCCAGGCTATGGGATCAGAGGACTGGAAGGGTTTAGGGTTATAACCTTCTCATTTTGGTTACATATATTTATGGCAATAATTTAAAAGAACAAATTTATTTAACAGCTAAAGATGTGTGAGCCTGAAGCATTCCACAATTATAGTCTCTGTGTTCTAAACCATGTTGATATATGATTAGGAGCGGCAATGTTTGATCTTATTGTAAGCTTTTTAGACTAGTGAATCTATTGCTGCCGTCTGCTTACGCCAAGCCCCCTGGTGTGCAGTTACATCATAAATACCATTGCTAATGGTAGCAACCGGGCCCTATCAGGTGGGGCCCTGATTATTGCAATGGTTCCTTACCAGTTGCAGCTCCTTAGCACCTTTATGGCAGCATACCTGTTAACCAGATGAAATCATATACCTACCGTTATTGTCTAACTAAGGGCTAGGCCACACTATCGCGCTTTTTTTGCATTTGTGCATGCAATTTTTTTTCTACCATTGCAATCGCGGCAACACGTGCGATTGCAATTGTGTTTGCGATACACAATTGCATGCAATCACCATTTTAATGCGCAATCGCATTGCGATTTCATCTCAAAAGAAGAAATCACATGTGCAAACGCATGTGCGATTGCGGCACAGTGTGGCCGTGCCCTAAGATAATAACCATAGCAAGTTTTTACAACTAAAGCCGCGAACACACCATACAGTAATTACCGACATTATTGTATGGTTTCTTCTGTCTGCCGCAACCGACTGCCGACCATTCATCCGAATCGGAAAAACGCAGGTGTTGGAAAACCACGGCAAGTCTCGGGTAACCGTTGGATGCGGCTTCTTTTGCCATGGCTGACAGTCCTTCCTGGCAGAGCTGTGCCAAACAGGAGGAAGGATCGCACCATTTGTACCCAGATACCCCGGGAAGTTAATGTTTGTAAACAAATGCAGTCAGGTGGAGTAAAGTAATGAGAAAAGAAGAGAGAAGATGTTGGGTGGATGTTATATTTTTTGGTTGCCCCAACTATGGAGTCTAAGGGGCTCATTTACAAGAGCCGCTATAGCTCTGGTTAAATGCTTCTTCCCCGATTTAATATCACGCTTGCGAATGTGGGTAAATGTCGGTAAGGGATTTACCCACTGCGGGATTTTAACGCCAGCTAAAATCCTGCGCTAAAACTAGCGCAAACTTGATATTAAATTGCAAACAACGGATGCGCGGGTGATTTTTGCATAACCCATGCATCAAACGCTAATATGGAGCTAAAGTCGTGCTAACCGGTAGCGAACTGGTTAGTGCGACTTTAACTCCATATATTTGCCCAGCGACTGTGGGAATAAGGCCCTAAGGCTGAGGGCACACTACGCCGGGCAGAGAGAAAGCCAGTGCCTTCTGCTTGCGCTATGCTATCGGAGCGTATGCGTTTCACAAATCTACCCACATTGACATGCACCACTCTGAGTTTTTTAATGCACAAACGGATCGCAAAAGGCGATGGTAGGCTATTGAGAAAGGCGCTAGTGTGGCCTAGCCATAGAACTGCGCTCATGTAACCAGGTGCAAGTTTTCTGGTGCTTTTACTCTGTAACCAGAAATGGCCTTTCCTCTTCTAGTTGATGGTATTGCGACCTGGAAGTAGGTCGGTATGGCAGGTCCGTGTTCTATATTTTCTAGATTTTACCTTATATCCTTGATCTCTATCAGACCAGGTACGCAGAGTATTTTATTCACTCCCACCTGTACCAGCGGAATTGTTCACGCCATCCCTTACCATGAACACATAGTACAGACACTTGCCGTGGGCATGTTGAAAGGGAAGAAGAGAGATTATCCTGATTGACATGTCTTCATTCCCTCCCTCAGGCAACTGGCTCTTACGTTTCCATCTTACCTACAGACCTCACAAGGTGCCTTTAACACACTCATCTCATGCATTGGGGGTGGTTAACTCATGTGTAACTAAGTAGAGCAGAGAGCAGTTAACCCCTCACCTGCCCAGAGATTAAATCTGACTGATCTGGTTAAAATAAAATTGATTTTTGTGCTGCCAGGAAGGCTTGCTAACCCTTAAAAAAAAAAAAAAAAAAAAAAAAGGACGCCGTGGCTTTAATAGTTTTTAAAGGGAATTTGTAGTTGATGTACAAGTTGCTGCTATGTAAAAGTGTTTAGCAGAATTCACAAACATGAAATCTAACAGAAAATACTCAGTCCATTTTTCTCAATCCGTGATGGTTTCTTGAGAGACAACTTGTAAGACCACATACATCAATTAAAAAGACAGTTGCAAAGAATAAGGCCATTACTGTGAAATGAACTCTCCTTTTATTTCATGTTTAACGGTTACAAGTTTTGGAAAGAGCCTAACCTGCAGTCCTCCCTATGTTGAAAAACTACAACCCACAGTAAAGTCAGGGAATGCTGGGAGATGTAGTTTTTAAATATCTGGGTGTCACTAGTTGGACTGTTCTTAAAGGGAATGTCCACCCCTTAGAAATTTTTTTAATATGATAACCAGCACCTTAACACAAGTTCCAAATTGGTTAATGTTATTAAATATGCTCCCAGACAGAGATAGCATACTTACAAGTTTAAGATCCATCGCCGATTCCTCCCTCTACACTGCTGCTGCTCCATTCTTTTTTCATTCCCGAGCAGCGGCAGTGGAGGCTCGTATGGGAATGGCAGTCAGCCATTGGCTGTGATGTGATGTCACTGTTATGACCGTGACTGACTGCCTTACCCTTAAAGAGGAAGTTCAGTGCGAATACATATGCTTTCAAGAAAAAAGAGCAGTATTTCTCCATCCTAATGACCTTAATCTGCCCATTCACATTGTGTCTGTGTATAAATAAATGCTTCAAAATACTGACTTCCTGTTTGCAGGACCCCTAATAGAGACCGTTATGGTCTTGCCCTTGACCCAGTCCCTGGGTTGATTCAGTTGCTCAGTAGAGATCTGAGCATGTTTGACCCATCCAACAGCCAATCAGTAGAAATTACTGTTAGGAACATTCCAAGGGAGTGGTGCATCCTGGGAAGAAGAAGGACCATTATAGAACCTGAAATGTCAGCTCACTAATGTCAACAGCAGGGAATAGCAAAGGGAATGAAATCAACAGATTTTTCTAAACAGGAGAGAATATGTAGAATAACTAGGTATACATAATACAAACCAAGAATTTTTAAAATATTGGTATTTTCTACTGAACTTTCCCTTTAAGTGGAAGTGCACAGCCACGTCGGTGGAACTTTTTAAGTGGTGCTGGTTATCACATTAAAAGTTTTTCTAAGGGGTGGACATTCCCTTTAAGCTGACCATGCAAGTTTACCTTCCAATGTTCCTATGACGTACTGACAACCGCCTGGCACATTGATTTAGTGATCAATATTAGGATTGTACTATCGATCGCACACAATAGTTCTTTGGGGTTGCAGGAATGTCGGCAGGTAAACTAATGTCAGATTTAATGTCGAATCAATGTAACACCGAGGTAGTGTATGACCAGCAAAGGGCAAATACATTTGTAGTAAACTTACCAAGAAATATGAAATGTTTTAAATTTAGTTTAGAAAAGTGACTGGAAATTATAAAATGGGAATTTTTGTGTCCACCCTAAAACACATTTTCCCTGACTTATTGAACAGAAACTGCTGAATAAAACAATAAATGACAGATTTGTCTAGGTAATTGGTAAATAAAGATTTACCTGTTTAATAAAACCTTTATCAGTTTAACTCCCTCCTCTCTTTAGCATAGGGAGAAACAAAAAGTATTGGAGAATTCCTCGTTCTCCTCCTGTGCAAATCAAACTGAGCATGCGTGAAGTCACTGAGCTATGGGAGGGGGAGGAACTGCAGGATTTTTAAAAATAAGATATTAATCCATATATTTGGCTAGGCTTATTTTGATCAGTTTTTTCTACCCATAGTCCAGGGACAATCAGGGAGATTCAATATGGTCAAAATCCGTCTAAAACCCACGTTAACCTGAAGTAATATTGTGTTAACGTGTGTTTTTTGTGGCACAGCATCATTTACAAATGTTTTTGGAAATAGCACTGTGCAATACCTCTTTGTTTAAGTTTAGCGCTACCTCGTACCTACCAGGGCTTTTTATGGGAATTTTAACCCAGCGCAACTGGTGCTTCTTACCTTTACGCAATGCCACACGTAATCTCGTTTACGCCTGGTATTGTATCGAGGGATCGTGCAAAGGTAACTGACGAGAGCCCTGCATATTGAATTTTCCCATAAATGTTTTAGGGGAGAGTTCTCTTTTAATAGCTTTAGCATCGGAATGTTCGGAATTGCATTCCAAATTACTAACATGAAACGTAATATTATTAAACAAGTGTCTTTGTTTTTTTACTTTCAGTGTACGAAGTACTGAATAAATGGGCCTTACTTCACTTTGCAACACACAGGTGAACTGTTTTCCTATTCACAGGGACAGAGACATTCTCTGAAAGAGAGGTTTCAGAGAATGTGATAAATACAAAGAGACTATCGAGGAGATGTGGCGCTGGGCCGTTAAAGGGAGTTAACCCCACACTTCCCTATGTAGTATTGGGTTAGCGTGGGGTTATCTCCATTTTACCAGGGCATGCGCTGCTTTGTATGAACGGCACAGGCACCCGGTGTAATACCCCATAATGTTCATCTTGCACTACATAGTATGGGGGAAGGTATTTGTATCAAATTTTATGGGAGGGGTGGACTTGCAGGTTAAAGGGCATGTCCCCATCCGCAACTGATATATTTATTTTATTATTATTACCTGTATTACTAACTAGATATTTAAGGATAATTATTGTCCCCTTTCTGGCAAATAAGCTGGCCCCTCCCTCAATGCAGTCAATCATGGCTGTGATTTCTGCCATCACAACCAATTGTTGAGAATATTTTTGTAAACATTCCTGTGTTGATGAAATGTTGTTTGTTGTGAAATTTGACTGAAAACACAAACTTCCTGACCAAAACAAACTGCAACCCTCAGGGCAAAGCTTTCAGCTGACTTGGATTTTAAAGCTTAAAGAGGAACAGGGAGCTGGGTTGGTAAAATTGTGGCATGTTTATGTATGTAAAGGTTGGTCAATTAAAGTTTGTAAAGATATGTCATAGAACCTAATAGGGAATGACATCATTAGAGTTAGGGCTTGTTTACACTATGCATGTTTCAGTGCATTTTAGCGCAATACATGTAGCACACAATATTACATTTTGCATATAGAGCAATCTGACCTGGCTTCACTAGTGTGTTGCGTTGAAGTGATGCAAGATGTGCAGTATGGTCTATAATACACGTATAATGAGTCAAAGCTAAGCACCAACTATAAGGGATGACAGTTAAGCACCAATGATTATAACTGATGACATAGCTAAACACTGATTATACCAAATGACACAGCATGGTGGTTCAATGGTTAGCACTGAAGCCTTGCAGCCTTATCCACAATAATAATAATAATACATTGCTAAACACTGATTATAACTGATGACATAGCTAAACACTGATTATAACTGATGACATAGCTAAACACTGATTATAACTGATGGCATAGCAAAAGCACTAACTATAACTAAACACTGATTATAACTAATGACATAGGTAAACACTGATTATAACTGATGACATAGCTAAAGCACGGACTGTAACTAAGCACTGATTATAACTGATGACATAGTTAAGCACTAGTAATAACTGATGAAACAGCTAAAGAACTCATTATAACTGACAGCCCTAACAGATTATAACCAATAAAAAGCTAAGCACTTATAACTCACTTACAACTAACAATGCACCATTTCCAAATAATGGCATAGCTAAGCACCAATCATAAATGATGACATAACTAAGCACCAATTATAAATAAAGAGCTGCTTGGAAGGATAACATTTACAGGATATGTGTGCTATACATAGTTATAACTATATATCTACTATCACTGAAAATAGACATCTAGGGACATTTGGCAGCTCTGACAAAATGCAATTTCCTCATTTCACAAAATATTTAATATCAGCAATATAATTATATCAGTTGTAAAGAAACACACACGAAGGGCTAGACCACACTAGCGCATTTTAATAGGCAATCCAATCGAGATCTGACCGCGCACTAAGAAAGGAATACTAGTGTTGGCTTCTTATCTCTCTAACAGATCTTTCTCTGTCTCTTTTGCTAATAAGACTTCCTCTCCTGTTGCGCTTAGTGTGGGGGTCCCTCAGGGCTCGGTTTTAGGACCCTTGCTGTTCTCCCTTTACACTATCTCTCTGGGAGAAATAATAAGTTATTTCGGTTTTAAGTATCACTTATATGCCGATGATACCCAAATCTACTTGTCCACCCCCGCGCTAACCCCTGAAGTTCAATCCCAAAGCACTTATCCCCTTGTTTGTATACTCTGTATTATAATATACAGCGCTGCGTACCCAAGTGGTGCTTTCTAAATAAAATTATACACACATACATACAATTGGTCTGGCCACACTAGGTGAGCTGCGTTATGCTGTGACCCACTTTTAAGAGTGCACGTGATCGCCATTTATTTGCGGAGGAATCGAAGCGCGTGCAATTGCGTGTATTTCCGTTACGATAGTGGGTATTGTAGTGTGGCTCACCCTTAAAGAACATCCCAATCCCCATCCTCTGAGAGAAGTTAACAAGCTTATTAGTAAAGTCTAGTTGCTATCATGTGACTGTGATCAGTAGACTGGTATTTACTTTGCAGTCACGAAACGCACACGTATATCAGGAAACGGTTCATGGTCAGAGAACAGAGGCCAAGGAGATCATGTATCAGCTTTAGAATAGGAATTTAAAGGGAAAGATAAAAAATGAGGACAGAAAATAATAAAAACAATAACTGTAGTATGTTTACATTGTATCTATAATTTTATGTATGAAATGAAAGACTTTCATAACAGCAGATTATAGCCTTATAATAGTCACTTAGATATTACAGACCATGTAACCAGTGCTGGTTACACTAACAAAAGAAAATAAGAGACCCAAACACCAGAGGGCGCTGGTATGCTGTAAACGTAACCAAACCGCAAAGACAAACTAATGCTGGCAATGCACTGACCCAATATTAGGTGGATTCAACGTTCAGTCGACTTATCTGTCAATATTTCTGAAAGTTTCCTGGCTGGCTCAGGCAGTTGTCAGCTGGACATCATGGGAAAGTTGGCAGGTAATCTGACTATTATATGGCCTGCAAAAAAATAGCAAAACAAACAAAAATGTATATATTACAAGAGATCATTAACTATATAATGTAAGTCTGTGGTCTAAAATCCATAGTCAAGAAAGACTGTGGAATAAGACATGGGGAAACTGGGAACTAGGCAGGGATGCCATTTGAGCCTTTTTGTTTGCTATACTGTATGTGTATAGTATCATAGACTGAAATAGAGCTTTGTAGCATGTACTGGGCTTTAGTCAAGATAAAAGCCATTACTGCCGCCTATTGTGGCGTTAACTTCAGCCATTCAAAATCGCCAAGTCTGAGGTGGGGAAACGCATAAGTGCCATTAAATGTAGCCTGCCAGTGGGTGCTTGGAAGGTGTCAGTGCATTGTGGAGTGTCCGGGGGCCAACGATTGACAGCAATTTCTCTTTTCGCCCCGATACCGGACTTAACGCAATGAATATGGTGATCGGCACACATCGCGACATTGTTACTTTCTGCAGTGGATTTATAAAAACAGCAAAAATTATGCTCTTTGCCATTGCGATGTCCATCAATAGGTTTCTTTGTACTATTGTTCCGTTTTAAAGGGCATGTCCACCTCCAAAACTATAATTCCCCCCCCCCCCACTACTGGGCCCACTCTGTAGTGTAATAAAATCCTTACCTCACATCCCAGCTCCATATGGTTCTCCTGCAGTCCCCCCCCAAAGTCCCAAAAACTGGCCAGCAGGAGGATAGCAGAGTCCATATAGGACTCTGCCTCCTGTCTCTCCTCCGGGAGAAGTTTGGCATGTTTTGCAAGCCCTCCCCCTTTTAGTATGTGATAGGCAATGCTACCCCAGCCCCAGCCCCAACCGCTATAATATTAATGCCAGAAAGTCCCCTGATCATTACTTACCTTACCTCTCTCCTTCGCCATTCTGAACTGCTGGCAGCCGCGTCCGTGATTGGCTGCCTTTCAGCGGCTGCCGGTCCCACCCCCTACATTCAGTTCCATGCAAGCAGAGGGCCGGGGGTGTGCGGCGAACGAAAGAGGTAAGTAATGATCGAGGGACTTTCTGGCAATAATATTATAGCGTTTGGGGCTGGGGAAGCATTGCCTATCACATACTAAAAGATGTATTAAAGGGTGGACATGCCCTTTAAAAAAACACATGATTAACCAAATCTATTTCCTGATCTGCGCTAACCCTACCTGACTGACCCTAACCCTGACAACTTAAAATGTGTCACAACGCACTTGCTGGTAAATAAGCCACATGTTTAATAATCACGACACCACTTTGCCAACGGAAATCTGCGGTACAACCTCAACTCAATTCCAGATCTACAAAGTTGTTACTGGAATCTTGGGAGATCAGGGATCTTCCACATGTTCCCGACGTACGTGGCTACGTTTGCTAATAACTGCGTTGCCTCTGCCCCGAAGATACTTCAGTCTAGTCAGAGCATTTGAAGTCAGAAATTCCAATCCTTTAAACTCTGCAAGGTAGAGATAATTATGTGAAATAAGGAGATTAAGTGATTAGAGGGTGCAGAACCTTATAAACCAAGAAGATGTTTAAAACTGTCAGTTCTGCTGTTGTGGAAACCGTGAGAATCAGTTTCTTGTTCCTTATACAGCGATCACTTGACCTTGACGGGTTGCAGGTGGGGGTGGGATGGTATGTTCGGGAGAACATGGAAGCTGGATTTGTTTTTTTTTTGTTTTTTATTTCCATGGATAAAATTAAATTTTGAAATCAGCAAAACAAATGAGCATTGTTAACAATCAGAGCTCATTGGAAACGAGGGCAAAGTTAAAGGAAAACTAATGTGCAAAATACATTTAAATCTATACACAGGGGGGTAGGAGTAGTTTTCTGCCTGCGCTGACGCTTTCTGCCCACTTTAAAGGAGGAGGAAATGTTGCCTTCATGTGAGCAGCTAACTTCACCTAGTCAGCACTGGAATTGTACTTCCCGATGGGAGGCAGGAATGCGAGTTATAGATTAAATGTAGGATTTCGTTTTTTATATATTTTGACACTTTAGTGTCGGACTGGACCACCAGGACAAGGGGGCATTTACCCCATTAAAATGGAAAAACAGAGAAAATTTAGATAGGGTGGCAAAGGGACAATAGGAAAAGACAATTAAATAAACATACACAGTCATGTAAGTCATATTTGAAAAAAGAATAGATGAAATGTTGAGTAGGACCTTTAATTCTTCCCTGGTCGTATGTTTTCTGGTGGGCCCAGTACCCCAGTCCAACACTATAGAGTGTTGAGTATAGAGCGGTTCTGTGAAATGAAATATACTTTCTATGACAATAGTAGAGGTTACCGGAGAAAAGGCTTCTCATGGCAACACGTGTAAATCAGATGTGGATGTCATTCTGTTGGCATCTAACAGGAGCATCTCTGATTTTGTGCCATAATCCAAATGGAAATGTGTTGGTGAAATATATGATCTCCTCCCTGGACCAGGGACGTTATTAATCCACCAGGAATTTTGATGAGGATCTTGGAATTTTCCGCAGCACATTCCTTTCTCAGAGACGGAGAAAATAATTTTGGCAGCGTGTGAACCTTTGTCTCTATCACTCACAAAAGTGGACATTACCATTGTATGGAAAGTGCTATTGAGTACCCCCCCCCCATATAGCAGGTGTTATTTTAGTCAAATATTCCGCACAAAGCTGCAGACAGGTTAGAATCTGTCTCTGCCCTTTTTCAGGCCATTGCCGTGTCATTGTTATATATTCAGCATAGCCAAAAGTGATGGACAAATAAAAATTCATATTGGATATTTCCAAAGGGTGGTAAAGAATGGGGGGATGGGGACGGATCACAATTAGGGAATGTTTAACTTGTTTATAATTTAGAAACTTGTTCTTAGTTGTTCTCAACCATTCATTTAGTTCTTACTTAACATCTCTACTTCTCCCTTTTCTCTATTCCCTTCTTACTGAGTCTGTGTCTCTACCCTCAGGGAGCACTTTACCTTCTCTGACTTATCCGAGCCATCCCACACCTGCAGATCTGTCACGGCCTGGCCCCGGGACACTACAAATACACGTATACACATGCATGCCGACACACGCTTCTATGCACACACACAAACACACAATAATACAACAGTGTAATGCACACATCTATCAAAATGTAATATTCACCTGGCAGATTCAAATGTAATTGTACATTTTATTCTAACTGAATTATTAAGACTTTTGTTTCTTTTTTTTACATTACATTATTACAGTTTAAAGCGTAGAAGGAAGAGTAAACCTTTTTATTTTTTTAAAGAGGGGAACCTTTTTTCGTGTACTCTTGATGTTTCTTGCATTAACTGGTGTTAATCTGGAGTTTTCTGAGATAAAAAGCAGATGGTACAATGAAAAATATCTTCCCCCTGTTGGTTTAACAACCCATTGAAATGGTTCCACCATCAGAAAACATTTATAGAAAATTTGAATCTCAGATGTTAAAACTGGAATGTCCTAATGAAACATTAGACACATATTAACACCTATAGTATAAGATATATATGTATATAACAGAGAGGGAGCTTAATAATTATGTCCAATGTCCTCCTAATGTTGTAACCCTGTTGGCTCTAGGCTGCAGGCCAACAGGGTTAATATCCCTGCAAGTGTCTTTCTTAGAAGCTGCCAGTGTTCAAAATATAAACTGGAATGTCTTATTGGATCCTTAAAGGAGAACTGTGGTCTCCGTACAATTTCCTTAATTAAAAAGAGCACATTCCTACCTTTGAACAACTCCAGTAACATACTTGTAGCTGCAATCTATACAAACTTATAGCAGTATAAATGGTAGTTTTTCCAGATAGCACTGTAAGCTGTGACATCACCAGCACCATTACTCCACCCCCTATGCCTTTGGCACAAGCATGCCCAGTTGTATCCTACTGTGTTAACTGTCTTTAAATAGTTTCAGAAAATATTGTTTTTTTGAGGGGTTGGTGCTTCTAACACAACACATCATGTTACTGTCACACACGTCCAGGTTTATCCTGACTGAGTCTAAACTTACAAACCTATAATTTAAGAACAGGAGAAGCTAGAAACATCATCCTAGGAGTGTTTGAAAGGTATTAGAGAGCTCTTTTAATTGAGACCACTGTTACCCTTTAAGTTTTTGAGCTAATTTAAGATTGATCTACCCAAACATATACAGTAGTAGCTGAGACAATTAAACAAACATTTGTCTGAGCTAATAATCTGTGGCAACCAATTAGGTTTTATCTAACTGCAGTAACCCGGTAGAGATCTAAAATCTGATTGGTTTCTGCAATAGGCAAAATGTTTGCGCTTCTTATTGCATCAGCCTTATAATGTGATGTATACGGTAGAAACGTTAAACCTTTTAATCATTCTCCCACATCAGGTTCCTTCCAGCAACCTCTGCAAGAAAGTTTATGGAACAGACATTACATTGTCCATTTAAACCGACATTCCAAAGGATATTCTAAAATTCTTTGTCTTCTCCAAAGAGAGAACTGATATCTTCACTTTTCTTCTCAGCTGCAAGAAATGATCAATTAAATCCCTTTAATTTTCAGGATTCTTCACTAAATCCCTATATAATCCTGGATGTCTTATATGTTCCTCCAAATGCCACCTTCTTTGTAGATCCCAACCCAATCCCATAAATACTTGGCTGATCTTTATCTTCTGCACAGAGAAAGTGGTTTAAGTTCCTGCCTACAAATCCGTCCTGCTATTGCCTAGGGTGCAAAAAAGCAAGGATCTCGCCTATGAAGACTTTATAACTAAGTTCAACTTGTTCTCTTATGGATTTTTCAATCAAGTTCCTTAGTATCATGAACTCTTCTGTTATGTATAGTTTTGCTGTAGCTGGAATGGTGACAGTTGGTCCGTGAACTGCATGGTGGGAAATTCCCTCTCCCAATACTGTCTCATAGGGATTACTGAGCATGCTTGCCCTCACAGAGAGTCAGATAGTCTGTCAGGGGGCTGGGGAACTGAGCTTGAGCAAAACAAGTAAGTGCTACTTACATGTATTCATTTATAGATTGAAATGAATTCATATTTTCAGTGTACAATTCAAAAAATCTTTTTTTTTTCAGAGACCACAGTATTATTTGCTATTATATTAAACAAGGGTCAAATGGCAAACTTTCTTACACTACTGAAGACCTGTAGTTTAAGTTTAAAAGGAGAACTAAACCCAAATTGTTATACTTCAGAATCTGAAAACAACCCCCTAAAAACAACAATAAGCTATAAAATCCCACTCCAGTAAATTGTATAAAGTAAATGTAAGCCTGTTAAGAACTGGATGAAGTATCTGTGTGTATGTGCAGTGTCAGACCACACCTCCTGACCTCAGTCACATGCTTCCTTGCTTTATCTGTCCAGTAAAAGGATTGGCTAGAGATTATTAATGGGTGTGACCAACTGTAACAAGTTTTTGCCATAGCTAAAGACTGAGCATGTGCAGAACATAATGGTCGTTGACCAAACTGTGTGATACTAGAATGCTGTGAAGTAAAGCACAAACCCTATGTTATTTAGGTAAATTTACCAGCACCCGTATCAAAATGAGAGGTAAGACACAGATTACTAGTTTTATATCAAGGAGTTCTGCCTTCTGGTTCAGTGTTGTTCTGAGGCTTTAGTTGTCCTTTAAGCTGAAAGTGAATATAAATGATTTGCAACAGAGTAATGATTATTGCACTTAGTATAAAAATAAAGCCATAAAAACATAAACTAAGTTGCCTAAACTTAAGACCCATTGGTCTTAAGTTTATCCAATGGAAAGAACCCTTCCTGTGATATCAGACCTTACACACACTTCCCATCGCCAATCATTGTAGCTTGTTGGGTTTTACTGGGCAACTTTTTAAGTTGAGATGTCTTTGTTTAAGAGATCCTATTTTCATTGCTGCATTTGTGTATATTTATACTAAACACATCAACCAAAGGTAAGAAGTAGATTATCGCTCTCATACTAATTCCATATCTAGCCAATGGGCAAGCTGAAGTGAAAGAAGGAAGAATAATTTGAGGAGCAGGTAGGACTTACAAGCCATGGAAGTGACTATTAAAGAACAGTTTATATTTTGATGACATTATTCCTTTAAAGGAAAGTCACCTTGGCTGACATCATCTTTCTAATCAGCTGGATTTAAAAAGTCAGACTGAGATAACACTGTATCTGTCACGAATAGGACAGCAGTGTTCCACCAGACCAGAGCAGTATTATGTGGCGGAGTTCAGAGATCATTCATCTGCTTCCTTTCCAAAGGTCTTCTGCTGCAAAATAATCCCAGAGTACAGAAAGACAGGAATTTGGAATATGTTATGGTGACGGAATGGGTAGAAATACATTAACTAAATTCCAGTGTTAAAGAGACAATTCCCCTTGGGGGAGAGGGGGGGGTGAGGGGAATAATAATTTTAAACAAGGTAACAGGTCTAAGATTTTAAAAAAATAATTGTATTTAGAAACAATTAGAAACCATCAGTATGTACCAGTGAAGTCTACGTTTCCTAATCCGGTTTTCTTGATGGAATACACAGGCTGGTTTCAGATGATTTTTTTGTCCAACAAATTTATTGATCGATCATCATTTAGTCAAAATTAAAGTGAAAGATGATATTTCGTCCTGACTGATATTGAATTCCACATGATCTGCCAAAAATTACCAACATGTACAAACTCTGCTTACAACCATTACCATAAAGGGTAACTGTGGTCTCCATACAAGTGTCCTTTATTAACAAAGAGCACGTTCCTACCTTTATAATGACTCCAGGATCATTATAAACTACAATCTATGCAAACCTATAGCAGTATAAAGGATGGTGTTTCCAGCTAGCACTGTGACATCACCAGCACCATTGCTCTGTCCCCCATGCCTGAGGCACGAGCATGCCCAGTTGTATCCTACTGCTGTAAAGCTTCAGAAAATATCTTTTTTTTGGGGGGTGGTGCTTCATACACAGCACATCATGTGACTGGCCCACCAGGATACAGGGTAAACCAATAGTGGGCTCACAGACTATAAACCCATGAAAATAGTTAAAATTTAGATACAGAGGCGCATGGTAGGAGGGTAAGATGTACCATGTTAAAATGCCCAAGGAATCAGCACGAGTGAGACCGATATAAAAAAGTGTGAGAAATGAAGAGAGAAAAGTTGACACTATGGGCTGATCCTGTTCTTGTGTGTGCACATTACATGTTTCCAAGGAGAACACAAACTTGCCAAGGTGAAATGAGAAAGTTACATTTTCGGTATACTGATCCTTTAATTAAAAAAAAAAATAAAATAAGATTTCAAAAATGAAAACATACCTGTAAGTAATATTCACTTCCATGTGTTTGTTTTTCGTTTATATTGACTAAGAAGTTCAGTATGGATATCAATGCCCTGTAAAATATATTGTACACAATATGAACACTTTGTAAAATACAATCCTTCCAAACAATGCTTAGTGATGTTATCAACCATAACTGTTGCTTAATGGGCATGTAACCAGATATTTAGTGGTAAGTTCTATTCTGTTCTGGCATAGGTATCTGTCTCCTCCCTCTGCTCATTGAGCTTGTTAAAGCTTGAGCATGTGCAGAGGAGACAGCTGGTGAAACAATCATTGGCTGTGATGTCAGTTGTGTCACAGCTTACTCTACTAGAACTGGGACAATCCTTAAATATCTGGTTAGTAATGCAGGTAATACAGTGCAAAATATATCAGTTAGGGTTTGAGGCAGGTAACCGACAATTGACCAGTTTTTGTTTTAGGGGTGGACATGGAAAGGTTAATAAGCCTGATAGACGATCGCAACTGATATTTTAGTAGATCAATCCCAATTATCACCTGTTATTTATAACCTGACCCATTGCTGCCGATGGACCAACTAGGCCAATGAATTAAACATGATGGAAAATAACATTCCGTTGTAAAGGCAGGGCTAATACCTAACCACCAAAATGTAGTGTAGTTTGATTGGTTTGCTAATAAGGAATAAACCTGTCTATGGAGATGGAAGTTCTGGTTTGTAAGGTGGCTAGGCAGTGCTTCAGAGATGGATTTTGTAATTGATGAAACTATGGGCTGTATTTATAAAGGCGCAATCATTATCGTAAATTAATGATAATTATCATAAATTAACTTTGCAATCTCCATTAACGAATGTTTGGAGTAACTGTATGATGTCGGCCATACATTTACGCCCGCCATTGTAATTTACTGATAATGCGCTGTATCGATAATTTGTAATACCTTACATTTTTTAAATATGGTCCTATGTCATATGAGTTACATGTCTAAGAACTTGTGTATTATAAGGAAATAATGTACAACCTTGTGTATACATGTGATGACGAGGATCTGTTTTATGGAAGGAGAACCTTCAAGTTCCCAACGTTTAGGTTTTATCTTTGTGTTTGAATCATTGGTGAGGTGAAGTAATGTCCTTCTCCGGGATTGTTTCTGATACACACGGCCATGATGGATAGTGGATGCCATCACACCATTAAAGGGCATGTCCACCCCCAAAACTATAATCCCCCCAACTACTGGCCCCACCATGTAGTGTAGTTTAATCCTTACCTCACATCCCAGCTCCATAGGGTTCTCCTGTAGTGCCCCCCCAAAGTCCCAAAAACTGCCCACCAGGAGGCTAGCAGGTCCATATAGGACACTGCCTGCTTCCTGGCCTCCCGGAGATTTTGGCCATGCGTACTGCAGCTCTTCTCCCCCCTCCCTCTCCCTCCCTCTCCCTCCCTCTCTCGATTCCCTCCCCCTAGCGTAAAATGTTTTATATAGAATATTCCCCAAGGGCTCCCAGCCCCAACCGCTAGATTTGTATCTTTAGAAATCTCCCCAAACTTTACTTACCTCTCCTCTTTCCTCCGGCGAAGTGAGCTGCCGGCAGCCGCGTCCGTGATTGGCTGCCGCTCAGCCAATCACAGACGCGGCTGCCGGTCCCGCCCCTCTGCTTGCATTTTCTAGAAAGCAGAGGGCCGGGAGCGCGGCGGAGGAAAGAGGGGAGGTAAGTAGAGTTTGGGGGGCTTTTTAAAAAAATAAATAATGCGGTTGGGGCTGGGAGCCCATGGGGAATGCCATATAAAAAAATAAAAATTCGGGTGGACATGCTCTTTAAGTGAATGTAAAGAAAGATATCCATGGACAGAAGCCAGTTAAGGTTTTAGAATTCTAACCAAAGAACTGTTTCATGGAACTTCTCAAATGGAATCTGCAGAAATGTTTGATGACTCCATTTTGAATCCAATTTGACCTTTGCAATTGGCTTTCTTCTATTTTGATAATGTGAACTATTCTTTCCGATTCCAGGGCATTTTATTTTGTATTTAGCAGTCGCTGGAACATTATTCACGTAGCATAACTGACAATAGTAGTAACTGAAAGTTTTCGAGCTTCTCCCCCTCCATTATTAACATATGTTCTCCAATATCAGAGATTGGAGAATCTACAGCGACAACGAGGAGCCACATAGAAATCATATACTGCATGAGTATATTTCCTCTTTAAACCCCAATGAAATCCATTACAGACAGGAAGGAATCCACTTATAGATCACAATTGTCTCCTTATGTAGATCTATCAACAGAGGGACCCAGTGGTGTAACTAGAAATCACTGGGCCTCCCAGCAAAACTATGATAGGGCCCCTATCCGTGATTCATCCACAGTGGTTTATTGGGCAAAGGCTTTCTCTGTCATAGGAAAGATGGGGGCCCCTTGGCTCCTGGCCTCCCTGCAATTGTCCCCTCTGCTCCCCTGGTTGTAATGCCCCTGGAGGGACCAGTTATTTACCAACTCTTCACGGTGGCCCCATGAAAGAACACGGGGCATCCTGGATTCAAACAAGGCAACTACTTTTCTTTCTCCAATATTCCTAATGAACGAATTTACTATAGTGTTTAATGTTGCTGCTCCACCCCCCATTTGGCCCAGGGCCTAACCAATAGAAGAGGAAATCTGTTAAATTTCTATTGGCCAGAACCTCCCTAAGAAAATAAAATAGAGAAATGAATCTTTAATAGGGCGTTGATCATCTACAAGAATACCTGGTGTCAATGAGTCCAATACATCCCAAATGGAAGAATGTTATGATATCATAACAAAAAAATAAATACATTAAAAAATGGCGGCCAATGATTTACGGAACAAAGAGAGTGTGGCAAGAGGTTTAAAAAAAGAAACCATTTTATTTTTTTACATTGAAGTGATATATAAACAGAAGTGCACTATGTCATATATACAGTGGTAAAATATAAATATATCCTGTAAAACAGATGATTATGTACATGTCAACACACAACAGACAATAAGTGGTTTAAAACAATGGGTTTTCTGCTAAAGTAAAATTACATAAATAAAGGTTTGGGAGAGTTGTTTTGGTTATTTATTCCCTAAATGTTTAGATGTGAGGTAGAATCCATGTTCTTTGGGCTTAGTTTAGGAGGGAGAAGGAATAAGTACAGTGAAATGGCCTTGAAGTATTTTTACTCCCAGCATTCCCATGGAAATCTCTAACTCCCAATATTCCCAAGGAAATCTCTAGCTGCCAACATTCCCAAGGAAATCTCTAACTCCCAACATTCCCTAGGAAATCTTGAACTCCCAGCATTCCCTAGGAAATCTTGAACTCCCAACATTCCCAAGGAAATCTTTAACCCTCACGATTCCCAATGAAATCTCTAGCTCCTAACATTCCCAAGGAAATCTCTAACTCCCAACATTCCCTAGGAAATCTTGAACTCCCAGCATTCCCTTGGAAATCTTGAACTCCCAGCATTCCCTAGGAAATCTTGAACTCCCAGCATTCGCTAGGAAATCTTTAACCCTCATTATTCCCTAGGAAATCTTTAACTCCAAACATTCCCTTGGAAATCTTTATCTTACAGCATTTCCTAGTACATCTTTAACTCCCAGCATTCCCTAGGAAATCTTGAACTCCCACCATCCCCTAGGAAATTTTAACCCCCACCATTCCTAAGGAAATCCATAATTTAGAGCATTCCCTGGCTAGGAAATCTTTAATTCCCAGCATTCCTTATGAAATCTTTAACTGACAGCATTCCCTAGGAAATCTTGAACTCCCAGCATTCCCTAGGAAATCTTGAACTCCCAGCATTCCCTAGGAAATCTTGAACTCCCAGCATTCCCTAGGAAATCTTTAACCCCCACCATTCCTAATGAAATCCATAATTTAGAGCATTTCCTGGATAGGAAATCTTTAATTCCCAGCATTCTTTAGGGATCTTTAACCCCCACCATTCCATAGGAATTCTTTAATTCCCCAACATTCCTTAGGAAAGCTTAAAAATCAGACGGTAACTTCTTGCTTGACTCCACATAGAGCACCATGTCTGCAGTTCACGTATGTAGGTTTTATTAACCCATTATGTCCTAGCATCCTATACATAGTATTGTACAGATAGGATTCTGGGGCATAATGGATTAAAGTTTACATTGAATTTACAGAATTTACAGAACACTATACCAATGGTTTTGTTCTGATATTTTTATTTATATGACCCACACTCTGATGTAGGGGCACATTCCCCTACCTCCCATATTGTCTAACTTCGGGCAGTCAGTCCCATTTTGGGGGAAAGGTCCAAATGAGCACTGGGTGGAGTTGGTGCAAAACTGGATGGAGCTGTATTGGGCAATATGTGGATTCCACCAGTCCCTGCCCATGTCCTGCTTAAAATTAGGTATGATTTTCCATGATCACCATACCAACATGGTGTTATCTTGTGAAAATGTCACTTTTGAGATTGGCCCAGATAAAACATTCTTTGAGCACAGACATATAATTAAAGATGCCCCGGTAGGATGTTGTCTGGTTCTGATCTGTCCCTGCACGCTTAAAAAATGATCTTGTTTATATCATAATCAGATACCTGCCATCACTTTTTTTTTTTATACTTCTTGCAGCAACTTGATTCTTCTCTTTGACAGACTACACACACTCTGGCAGACATAACTTATTACCCTTCGGCTTTGATGAACTTAAATAAATTAAGATAACAATAGGTTGCTGTACCTGCAAGCTTGTCTTGAACACTCTGTTAAGTTTCTGCTGTAAATGTAAATTTAAAGGTAGCTGAGGGCGTATTCACTATTCTGGTGCAGCACAAGTAGGGCAGTAGATTTTCTTTGTAAATTATAGAATCACATCTTGTGTGTGGAACCCTAAGGGGGCTTTACCATAAATAATATTTTATTGTTACCAAGTAGTAGTAGCACACAGATTATAAAGACAGGGCACCTAACCAGGACTGTTACCTTCTTGCAACATCCTATCCTCCCTTAAAACAAGATGGCTGGTAGAGCTTTGGTCCTGGATAGGGATGTAACCAGGAGAGGACTGGGACCTTTTGACCTGGGGGGGGGGGACAAATACAACCAAATGGCCCTTTCACTGTAGAATGCAAAATGTTTAACCACGCCCATTTTGCTACGGTCACACACACTTTGTTTAAGTTACGCTAATTTTTAAGACTACTATTCCCATTTTACATGGTTGCCTGCAACATTGTCAAGTGTATGATGTGGCTAAGATAACTAACAGGCTAATAAACTGGAGGGCTGACTTAACACTGGCTAATGATCTGGAGAGCTGATCACACTGGGTAATAATATACAGGGCTGACAACACTGGCTAAGGATCTGGAGTGTTGACTAATGATCTGGAGGGCTGATGTAACAGTGGCTATTAAACTGGAGGGCTGATTAACACTGACTAATGAACTGTAGGGCTGACAACAGCTAAAGATCTGGAGGGCTTCTATTAATCTGGCAGTCTGGAAAGGAGTAACATACTAATAGCTTCTGTGGCAGCCCAAATTATTCTTTGGAGACCAGCCCGGGGGGGCATTTTCCCCTCAGCCTACAGGGTCAGTCTTCCCCTGGATGTAACAGAGTTCCACACCGTGTCTAATACAAAGGAGCAAATACCCTGTGGGAGATGAGTGAACGGAAGGTATAGGGGTAGGGCCTGCTGCTTACTCCTTTTATGTGATCAAGGAAATTCTTGGTGACATCTAATATCCTTATAATTTACAGTAGAGGGTACGTTACCCACTCTATAGTTTAAAATATATTCACATTTTGTGTGTGACTATAGCATAACTTCACTTCCAATAGATAATGATGAAAACAGTTCAAAGCCAAAGTTCCCTTCAGCCACCAATAATATTAGGGACCTGTCCCAGACTGATCCATATCACATCTTGTTGGTTTTCTAATATCCATAAATGCAAACATGTGCTTCATCCTTAGGGAAGGTCAGGGAATGCTGGGAATTCTAGCCAGGGAATGCTGGGAATTCTGGCCCGCTGAATTCCAGTTTGTGTCCACAAGGGTGGTTTTCCTGCTCCTAAATAAAAGTCCCTCCCATGTACATAGTCCAAATAAACCCCCTAGAGTGCTACAGATTTAAGGAATAGTTTTGACCAAAATAAATAATATGTATCCTTTGTTGAGTCAATTATGAAGGATTATGAAAATGTGACAATATCTGCAATAAATAGGTTTTCTATTGGGTCAGGATCTCTTGCTAAACCAGCACAAAGATGAGGTCTATAATGGTTATAGAATGTTAGCAATAAGAGTTGCAGAAGTTTGCCTGGGCTATTCATTTGCATCGACAAATCAGATCTTAGCTTTTTACTGGGCTACTGCAGTTAGATAACATCTTATTAGTGGCTGCAGATTCATAGCTCAGTAAAGCGTTTGCACTTTTAATTGCATCAGCCCCTAAGAATGTTTGCTGTCCCACAGGAGATAATGTAGT
The DNA here is from genome assembly GCA_019447015.1 of Hymenochirus boettgeri. Taxonomy (NCBI): domain Eukaryota; kingdom Metazoa; phylum Chordata; class Amphibia; order Anura; family Pipidae; genus Hymenochirus; species Hymenochirus boettgeri. The sequence continues at coordinate 82,575,386 of CM033476.1, read as the reverse complement.
TCTTTGGTTCTAGACGATGCTCAGAGCAAGAGGTGAGACTGGAGCTCGCAAAGTAAGGTTTCTATACCATAATGTCCTTCTGGGGTGTTCCTCCTGCAAGCTTCTGTCTTGCCTTCAACTACAGTTTCTGGCACAGACTGTGCCTCTTGTTTTTGTAGTCAACACCACATAGAAAATACTGATTGGACAGTGCAGTGACCTCTATTCTCTGTGTCTAAAACTAGATCAGCCAATGCAAACTGGACAATAATCCAAGTTGTGACGTTGCATATAATGTGCATGACCATTTTGTGACCTTTCAAATGTATTCCGATTTGGAATTCCCAGAATCCTTCAGCAGGATTATGTTAAGATTTATTACAGATCGGTCAAGTTTTTCTAACAATCTTGCTGTCAGTGTTTACAGGTGTAGGTTTCCTGTTGCTGAGCACACTTCTGACATTCCACATGGCAACACCAGTGCACTTGACAATGGCAGGAGAAGGTGACCATCTGACTTTGTGTGTTGTATCCTCTGCCACAGCATAGGCTGTCACAAGTGGTATCCCTGGAACACGTCCGCCCCGATGTGCCAGGAGAGAAGCGGCTGGGCCTGCAGAAACTTGGTGATTCCTCCAGGTACAATAGATTACTAGTACGGTGATGACGGACTCCAAACATGTGTCCCAGAGTCTCATGGCTTCCAATGGCTTCGTTGGAGGCTCCAATGATCTTAACAGCATTTTCATACTTGGACTTCAGCAGAGCTCCAGTTTCATGAAAAGGTGAAAGCTGTTTCCAGCAGGTGCGGACAGCACAGGAGCCAGACACGCCATGGCACTTACATGTGGTCCTCAACCCACTTTTTACAGCCTGTGGGAGGGAACAAAGTTCATTAGAAGCCTAATAAGACCTTTTGGTTCCTTTGCAACTTCAAAATGTGGGTCCTCAAGTGACATATCACAGCACGGACAAATGCACAGGTGACGTCTATGTGTTAACCTGTTTATATGCAAAGAATGCCCTGTGTGCGAATTAGCTATTATCTTTAATCAATCAACTAAACTAGGCATACACAGGCAGACTAGTGTTTATTTTCAATGAACTAGATAGATAAAACAATTTATCCAACACAAAACAACCTGTGGGAATCCATGGTTTTCGATGAATTACTAATGCAATTCTTTGTTGACTTTCCAACAAAATTCTCAAAAAAAAACCCTCTCAGATTCTTACACAATCAAGTCATATTTTCTCACCTGATCAATTAAAGGGACATTATACTGAAAAAATCACTTTGCCTCATCTTAATCTATAATTAAATACATGTACGTACCACTTACTCTGAGGTGTGTGTGTTGCTGCATGCCTTCAATCCAGCACACATTTAGGGTTATTCAATAAAAGTTCTTATCAATTAAAATGGTGCTAATTTTGCCCCAACCAATCAAAAGTTAAATAAGATCTGATTGGTTGGGGCAAAATTTGCACCATTTTAAACAATATGAACTTTTATTGAACCTCCCTGATTTTGTTTAGGAGCAGAATCCCCCCTCCCTCTTTTAACCACTCCCACTTCCATCCGACCTGACTTTTTCCCCCTCAAACCTGCACAGCATACAGCATTACGATTGTCACCATTCCTGCTACAGTAAACCTACTCACAGAATAAAAGTTTGTGAGAGCAAGGAACTTGATTGACAGCTGAAATATAAGAAGTTTTAGATAGGAAATCTAAAGAAATAGGGGGCGGATCAACAAAAAAATGATACAGTGGTGGTTTAGAAGAATTATAGTTTCCAGTAATGGTCAATTTAAATAACCTTTTTTTTTTAGGTATAGATGCCCATTGTTTTTACACTAGATATAACTAAGGAATCAAGTAACATAGGGAAAGTTAAGGATAGAGCTCCTTATCTCATATGCAAATAAAGTGGAAGAGAGACTTCTGGGTAGTTTCCAAGTTACCGTGGTAAACCTTAAAGAAATGCTATAACAGCATTCTATTAGCCAAATCCAGAACCAGAGAGACAAATGGAAATAACCAAGACGTTTCTTCTACACTTATTTACTAGATATTTGGCATTGAATGCCAATTGAATGTTAAAAAAGGAATTAATTTTAAAGCAACTATAACAACCCCCATATCTAGATCATGGGGGATCCTTTTTCACAACAGTCATTGCAAATTTACAGCACTAGGTATATCTAGAAATTCATTGGCCATTGTGCTCGGAGGCGCCTATCATCTTCCAGGGGTGATGCGAACACGGGATGGGCAGGCCTCATGTTAGGACTTAAAGGACCAATTGGATTTGGGTTGTTTGAGGATGAAGATAATTCTCAGAAAAGCTGATCGTGTGGATTTAACATTTGTAGAGCTGGATGAGAGATTCTATGATGGGCCTCACCTTAATTCCTGCATTGCTATTGTGCAGATCCATCTTGGATCTTTTGTCTTTGTTTTCTTTCTTCTGTCCTAGAAAGTTCTGCAGGAAGCGGGTACTGTGACTGAGGTTGTCCCCGCACACACCCCACTGCCAAGCTTTCTGGCTCTCGAGGCCCTGGGAGTCATCGCATGTGCAGCGCTCCATTCTGCCTCCACTGCAGGCCTTGGCTAAAGAATGAGTCAAAGCAGCTGCTGATATTGCATAAAGAAACGCTGTCTCTTTAAATCCTGTAATGACAAAAATAAAGTGGTTTCAGTGAGAACAATTGTGTTTCACCCCCCCATAAGTTCCCATGGTTTAGATCAATAATATAATGAATGAAAGTCCTAGAAATACTCTAGGAGGTGTACACCTTCAAAGCTTCAGTTGTAAACTCCACCCCTACCTCCTAAGCTCCACCCCAGAGGATCAAGCAGTAGTATGGTCACATTTTGGGTGCATGTAATATAATGAGAATGTCCAGTTCATTATTACCTTGTATTATGCAAATCCAAACAAATATAAGATTCAATATTACTGGCTTATATATAATATGCTATCTATTTCTAATTTTTATGTACATATCTGCATATGTTAAACCAGGTCTGTTTGACCAGCTTGATTTAAATGAGATGTAAAGGCTAAGCAAAGTCAGAACAATCTTCTAGTGCAAAGGAGCACCTGACATTATTGAAATCCTCATAAATCCCACCCCAGAGAGTTAATTTATGCATCCATTTTCAGTTGTTACAGTTTCACTTTCTCTGTCCTCCCCCACAAACCACTGACAGGAATTGTTACTGTAACATAGTTGACACTAGATACAAAAACTAACCCACTGGGTAAGGGGATATGTATCTGCAGTGATGTCAGGTGTTCCTTCTCATTCAAAGTAAACTACCATGAGAGATGAGAACTAGAGGCGGGATCCCCTGTATCCGAAATCCAAATGTTCTGTCCAAAACCGGGCAGATTGTTCGGATTTTGGGATTTAGGAGTGCATTTTCGATGAATATCGAACGTTTGAGGCTATTCTGAATAATCCTTGAATACTATTTTCAAGGATTATCCAAAATATCCTTGAACATTCAATATTCATCGAAAATGCGCTCTAAAGTCCCAAAAGCACGTTCCATCTTCGGATCTTCTGGATTTGCCCAGAGATCCGCAAATCCGAAAATGGAACAGAGCTTACCAGTTTCTGCCTTCTCTAATGAGAACTTGACTGGACATCTATACTAAAAAAATTTTTAATTGACCATTACTGAAAACTGCAATTCTTCCCAACCACCACTGTACCATATTTGTTTTGTTCATCTGAAACCTCTTACATGTCAGCTGTAAGTCAAGTGCCATATTATTATCTTAATCATAAATTCCCTCTTGCCAGTGCTGCCTCATAGTGATTACTGAGCATGCTTCCCCCCTCCCTCTTTTAAAAAGTGGTTAAAAAAGGGAGGGGGGATACTGAGCCTGAGTAGATCAAGTACTGGATTGAAGGCATGCAGCAACACACACCTTAGAGTTAGGTTTTTTTTAATTATAGATTAATATGAGGCAAAGTAATCTTTTCGGTATAGTTGCCCTTTAAATGTTGTCTGTTTTAAAGAAATTATGCATGATATGGCAGCTCTTACACTACATTCATATTGGAATGCAGATAACAAAACTAACAAAATACTCCCTTTATACCTTGTTGTCATTTTTAAAAAAAATATATAAAATAGATTTTCCCACCTCTTTTCAAGAGATTTTCCCTCTCCTCCAGGCTGCAGTTCCAGCGATCCCCCCTCAGCTGGAATTGACACTCTACAATGCCGAGACGTACAGCTTCCTTTAGCGCTTCAGCCAGCCCAGGTTCCTTACGGCACATCCGTTTCTGTCGCTTGGTAAGAGGCAGCAGATCGCACTGTTTTAGGTGGGGCCTGGTGTGGGCACCTGGAGTTGCAGGAGAGGCGTTTGTGAAATGGGAGAGAGACTCCTTGCTGGTCAGGCTATGGATATAGAGAAAAGTAAAGGATAAATAGAATGTTGAATTATAAGTACATTTCATCACCAATCGATCAATCACTAACATTTATACAGTTATGATCCCAACCAAAGACCAACTATCCCCATAGTAAATCACCTAATGTGGGTAGAAATAACAATCTTCAATCATACAATACAATATCCCGTACAGTATATCTTCCATATATCTTTATATTGGTTTCATACCATTAGCAGCCATACGCAAGAAAACACAAAATGGCTGAAATTCCTGAAACCTAAACATTTAACCATTGTTGTTCCATTTCCAAAAATGGTTTCGAATATTTCTCCAGAGAGTTTATAGTTCGGATCTTATACATCTATATAAAGTGATCGGGTACTTTCTCCAATGGCAGTAACCATAACCTCTCACCTGCCTTTATAGTAGAGCTTGTCCATTCTTTATTAATTTAGCTGCTTTTACTTACCGGTAGTTGACCTTTTCTAACTCTATAATATGCCTTTTTGTATACTGGGTTTAAATGGTATTGCAGGGACTAGAGATGGGATCCGGGTCCGACATGAACCCGGATCCGACACAAAACTCTTCGGTTCCGAAATCCAAATGATCCGTCCGAATCCATAGCATCAAACGTTCGAAAATCCTCGAAAATACGATCGGAAACTCGAAAATGGTGTCCGGTCGTATTTTCGAGACTTTTCAAGCGTTCAAGGATATTTTAGAAGATTATCGAAAATAGCTCCAAACATTCGAATATTATCGAAAATTTGTTTCCGTTTTCAGATCTTCGGGATTTTCCCGAGATCCGGAATGCAACTAGTGAGTTTTGCCCATCTCTAGCAGGGACAAGCCTATAGAACTACTGCTTGCATATACGGGTGGTAAAGCATATTCAGGACAGCATCAACCCCTAAATAATAGAAGGCTGTGATTGCATTTATAGAAAATAGCCAGATTGCCATTGGTCACTGCCAGTGAAACCAAACAATGTTCTGTTTCTCACTAAGTTTTGAGCTGTATCTCCAAAGGCTGGCAAGGAAACCTTTGCATCTCTAAAGACCCATAGGTCCCTGTTGCTGGGACATTCCAAACAAAACATTAACTTTCCCCATGCGTTGTCTTTACATTGATATATTTACTCTATTTCTTTTCAGATGAAAATATGTGCGTATACAGTAACCCAGAGAAAACTGCGCATTCCTCAGACGTTTGTTTAGTCACCTGCAGCTTAGACGGTAATAATGCACGTAAATATTTTATCTTCCATTCAAGGTCTCTATCACTTGTAGCAGCTCTTACGCAGAAAACAAAAGGAGTAGGGAGAGAGAGCAGGGGAATGTGGAGGGGGAGTAAGTCTAGATATACATGAGTGGGTAATTTTGACCTGGTAGAATTTACGCCACAACAGTTCAGAAATAGTCAATATTTTAGTGCGACCGATTGTGCAATCCATAGAAGTCTGAAATTTACAGACATGTTTGGTCAGTCATGGTGAAAAAATGTATCAATGACATTTCAACCCAACTGACCAAAACGGCAGGGGACGGAGCCCCCAAAATGTTGTATGCTTTGCAAATAAAGAATTAAACACTTATAGTGTGCTTCTCTCAATTTTGTCGACCCGGTCAAAATATTGCCTTGAAAGAACAGGAATAAGGCATGCCGTAGAGGTAGTGATAACTGCAGAGATAAAAAAGGGCAACTAAAACATAAAAGGTAATGAATGAAACGGCCAACAGGACACAAAGCTGTCTGCAAAAACAGGAAAAGGAAATGTGGGTGATATAAGTGTCAGAAAAGATTAAAGAAAAAATTATTTATCATGTCTCGACCTACCTAACCCTAGTTATAGCAAAAATGACTCTAATGTTACAAATTAAAGTCAGACTCTGAGTTAAAACCAGTGTTATTTTAACATGTATGTATGTAGACAGACAGACATATATTATATGTATATATTCATTCATATTCTCCATAGTTTAAACAAAATATGATTTGGATGTTTGAAAAAGTAAATATTCTTAGTAATCTAATGTTTCTCCGTTTATGGGATAAATACACATGAAAATTTGTGTTCGTAGCCCCCTAATAACTTTCGCAACTGAATTAAAACTAAATTAAAACTTGTTTTTACACACTACAGGACAGATAAACCGTTTTTATATGTTAATTAGTGAAACCAGGATTTGTAAAATTTTGTATTTTCCTTAAAAAAAAAGAAAGAAATTGAAATCCCTCTAGCCATATACTATAAATATTTAGATATTGAGAGTCAACCTCTACTTTCACTGGCTCGAATTACTGTACAGCAGATCCTTTCATTAACGAAGTAATGTAAGAGATTACATCACTGTAATTTTGTACTAATAAGATATGAAACTATCAATAAGAATACAATTATTATGTTTTATGTTAATAAAAATTTTAAATAATCTAAGCCTTTTTTTCTTTTATAATGATAATCAAATGCAGCCTGATTATATATTTAGCCCCTATTTGTTAGTATTAATGAAAATAATGTTTTTTTTTTATTAAATAATAAAAATTATTTTATTTTAAATTGAAATGACAAAATTAGCAATTGATCTAAGATGGAAAAATGTGTCCAAGTTCCTCAAAAGTAACGCCCCATTGCAAAGCATGATTTATTTTCCTTGAAAATCTGTAATCTCCCTCTTCTTCTCTGATACTCTATTGAAATGATTTCTTTACAAGCAGTGTGGTCACAAAATGAACATAAAATGAACCATGAACTATAGCAAGGAATTGTATAGAGGAAAGTTTTACTTGATGAAATTATATTTCCATGTTTATTGCATGTACAATATTCATAATAAATTCATATACTATCACTTGTTGCATGCACAATATTTACTAATACATTTTTAAAGTATATATATATATATATATATATATATATATATATATATATATATATAATTTTTTACATCATTATTATTATGTTCACATTTTATTATGGATATTATACATTCAATAAACATTTTAATGGTGCAGAATATAAAGAAAAATAAGCCAGATATGAAATGATTACTTTGTATCGTTTAAGGGATGTATAACACAGTGGTGTTGGGGGGGTTAGAAATAAAGAGGAGGGGGGAGTAATAGGGTTAACAGTTAGATAAGGCAGTATAAGTTATAAAGGTTGCTAAATGTCTGACCCGAAGTAGGCGTGTGATGGTTGCAGGAGCAGGGTAAATAGCAGGAGGTGCAGGAACAGGGCGACCAGGCAGGGGTGTTGCCCTTGTGACATGGTGCAGTCCCAGCGCTGCTCCTCATCTCTCTCCTCTCTCTGCTCTCTCTCTGTGTGTCTCCACTTGCTCCCGCTCTCCGGGTTTAAAGGGACAAGGCACGCCTCGCAGCTGATTTGTTGCTGTATGGCACACCCTATTTTTGATTGGGTGAGGGGAAATCTTTGGTAGTGAAGGGAGGGGGAGACCTCACCTGGGGCAGTATTGCTATAGATTTATACAGGGAAGGAGGGAGGGGGCACATGGGTTGTTATAAGCAGAATTTGTAAGCAGGATTTTTTTTTTGTTATTGTTTTTTCTCCCCCCCCAAATATTTTAGTTTTTTTCTATGGCTTAGGAGACTGCAGCGTAATATCGCCATCTAGAGGCTAAATGGCCATACCTGTTCTGCATAAGTTTACCTCTTTAATAGAGATGTTCCAAACTGTCGTGTTTAGTTCCGTTTTCGAAAACGAACCCATAGAAGTCTATAAGAGAAAAAATGTGAACGTTTCTGTCCATTTTGAGGGACTAATAGTAACAGTCGGTTACGGTAAATGACACAGAGACCTGGGGAACGGTCTGGGGAACCCGTAAATAGAACCAAAACTTATTTTAAAACTATCTTTCCTCACGATTGGGCTGTTTTCAAGCTTCCGCGTTCTATTTTCGAGAGTTACCGAAATCGAGCGCTACTTTCGAGGGCTACCGATATTACAAATTCGAGGGCTACTGAAATCGTTTCTTGCTTTAGAGGGTTACCGAAATCGATCGTTATTTTCTTTTTACTGTTTCGATTTTCTTTTTCGATAATCATCTACTTCGATAAATATCGAAAATTTGGAAAATCCAGGAATTCTGAAAGTTTCGTCGGGACTTCAAAACCCTCAGATTCTGTTCAAACCCACATTACATCTCTACTCTTTAACAGTTGGAGCAGAGGTTTGTTATAACAGAAGGTCATTTGTAGTCATTTGTAGTCTATAATCTATTCGGCTTGCACATGTCTACTTAAAAAAAAATGTTTTTAATATAATGATCCTTAGGGTTGCCCACCCCCAACCTCCATAATAACACAAAAAAACACTTTCCAATATGTGATTGTGATTGGCTACCGGTCAGCCAATCACAGAAACGGCTGCCAGCTGTGAAGACAGGTGCAGGGGCGAGGTAAATAAATATCAAAAAGTTTCCTTTTAATATTATTATGGTGGTTGGGGGTGGGCAACCCTAAGGATCTCTGTATTAAAAGTGAATAAGAGGAGGGGCAGGCAGATGGGATCTCCCTGCACATGTCAGCATCCCTCCTGGAGGCATCACAGAAGGCAGAGACCATTGGACAGGAAGACAGCCACTACTATTCAGTTTCTTGGCCTTTGGACATGGACTGCAGGAGAACCATAAGGAGCAGGATTGTAAAGTAAGGATTTTTTAAAACTACACAGTGGGGCCAGTACTTGGGCAAATTTTAGATTTGGATTTTTGGAAATGGTCTGGGGAACATGTCACTATCACCAAAACCAAACATGAGCGGGCAATTCTCGGGTTTTGTGCACGGCCAATTACGGCCAATTCGAGGGTTACCGAACGATACTTTCGAGGGTTACCGAAATCGAACGAGACTTTCGAGGGTTAGTAAACGATACATTTAAGGGTTAACGTACGGCTCATACATTCGATAAATCTCGAAACCTCCACAACAAGCGTTCCATAATTATCGAAAGTCCAGGAAGTTCGAAAGTCCGTGAAATCCGGGTCTGGGATAGTTCGAAAAGTCCGAGTTCGATCGGACTTGTTCATTTCGACTCGAACTCGGGTTGGAGTTCTAGTCCATCTCTACTGGCCATGCCCTTTAATCCCCCTGTAACCTTAGATCCTGAAACTGCTATATGAGTCTTTATTAGTGACATAGAGAGTCTTATCATGGGGATGGAGTATTTAGATACTTTTGAAATTATAAAATCTGTTGAAGAATTCTTATGTTTTCACATCTTCATATATTATTTCAATAAAAATATAGAATAACTTGTTACCAGTTACTGGTTATTAATGGTTCTACAGGCAAGGAATTCCCTTACTACTGGAAAACTCAGTAACATTAGACACAGTGTTATTGGTGAGAATGGACCCCAGTGATTCACCATTAGGGAATCCCTTACTGATGTTTTCCTCCTAAATAGGAGCAGATTTGAGTCACGGTAGGAAATTTCCTTTTATTTTTCACATTTTAAAAATAGTTCTCAGGCACTGCCAACCCTAATCACAGACACACCTCAAATACTATTTCAACTTTTCCCACACACTGTTATCCCTCTGGGTTCTCCCTTGTTTTCAGCCATTGATAGGCACATGTGACAGGTTTAAAGAAGAGGATATTTAATTAATGTTATAGGACACATTCTTTTTAAACTAAGTTGATCACTTCATTGAAGCTGGCAGACTATGAGGCTGAGGCCACACTGCAACATGCTCCCGCACGCACGGAAGTTCGTATGTTAATGCTCGTGATTGCGCACGCGTTCCGAAAACCATGAGGATCGCATGCGCTCTGATTAATAGATTGTACGTGCAGCGCTCTTTTAAAATCGGACCGTGCTTAAAAGAACATCAGTGTGGCCAAGCAGGTCCCATCCCCAGGCTAACCCGTACTCACCGGTAATCTTCTGTGTAAGTTCCGCCCCTGATAGTAACACTGACTGGTGAAATGCAGGGCTGACTAACTGTCTGGTGAACTGGAAAGCTGATTGTAGCACTGATGGGTGAACAAGAGGGCTGACTAATACTGGCTGGTAAACTGGAGGGCTGGCTGTAACACTGGCTGGTGGACTGGAAGGCTGACTTAACATTTGCTGGTAAAATGGAGGACTGACGATAACACTGGCTCATGAACTGGAGGGATGACTGTAACACTGGCTAGTGAAGTTAAAGATTGAGAACAGTGGCTGGTGAACTGGAGGGCTTACTGTAACACTGGCTGTGAACTGAAGGGTTGATTTAACAGTGGCTGGTGAACAGGAGCGCTGACGTGTATGCCAAAGTCATGGGGGAATTTGAGAATTCAAATTAGTGAAGAACAGGAAGAAAAAAATTGCTGGTGCAAGATTTTTACTGCTCTACACTAACTTCTATCTGTCTCTCTTGATCCTGCCTCTTTGCACAGTAAGATTAAACTTTTATATACCAGTCACTATGGGCAATTTTAAATGTATCAGTCACACTCACTGTGGGCAAACTTGTATGTACCAGTCACTGTGGCAAACTTATATGTACCAGTCACACACTGGTAAACTTATATGTACCAGTCACTCTCACTGTGGGCAAACTTGTATGTACCAGTCACTGTGGCAAACTAATATGTACCAGTCACACACTGGCAAACTAATGTGTACCAGTCACACTCATTGTGGGCAAACTTGTAAGTACCAGTCACTGTGGCAAACTAATATGTACCAGTCACACTCACTGTGGGCAAACTTGTATGTACAAGTCTCTGTTTAGCACATTTATTACCACCCCCAATGTGGTATATATATATGTCAGCCCTCCAGTTCAGCAGACAAGGTTATGTCAGCCCTAACAATAGATAAAAATGTAGGGAACCAAATCGCAGTGCATTAGTGATATTTAGTGGAGCACAAAAAGTTTCAGACCTTACTGGCCTTTCATCAGGTGTAGTGTATAACTATCAGCCCTGCCTTTCAAATCACTTAAGCATTAGCTACGTTTTTACCCAGCAATCTCTGCAAAACCTACCCTGACTAAACAAGAGTTATAGTTCAGCATAGCTGCCAGTATTCCATTCCTGTATAAGAATCCAGACAGGCAAAGATGTTAGAGATGTTGATGATCTACAAAGGTCTGTCGTTTAGGCCGACTGTTGCTCAGTGTATAGGCTTTTTGAATTTCCTTTACGGGTGGGCATTGTTGATCTGACTCAGTGGATCATCGAGGCTCAACTGAGCCCCCATAGACTAAGCAATAGTCAGCCTAAATGGACATTTGGAACACACCCATGCATCATGGGTCGGGCCCGTGATCGCACGTGTAATACAGCACGTATAATCCACCATCTTCAACAGAAAATCATGTTCCTGGCCTGATCTTCGCGTTTTTGATCAACCGTTCGATATCACCAAGCGGTCAATGAAAAATCAGCAAACAGACATTGATTTTTGGGCTGAATTTGATAAATACGTCAGAAAATCAGCCCAGTGTATGGCATGTTTAAGATAACATGCAGATAACATTGCCCTTTATCTGCCAGTGTAATATAGTGTAAGCTAGCTATACACGTGCAGACTTTCTTCTGATCGGGTTTAGGAACGAGGCCAGCGATGGCAAATCCGATCAGAAGAACAGCTCGATGTTCCCTACCAAGAGCCCTCGATCCTTCTGCAGATTACAGCTCGAAACCTGCAGAGAGAGAGAGAGGGACAGATGATGGGGTTGGCGGAAAATTGTTCTTTTTTGGGGGGATAAAACCGCTCGAAATTGTCGAGCAGTCGATTGGAAAAAACGAAAAGCGGATTTCGAGTTTTCCAGCCTGTGTAGACACTCGGCACATTGTGTTAGACTGATGACAGTGTAGTCTCAGTTCCACAAACCGCTCTCTCTTCTAGGAACAAAAACCTAATTAAAGACAGTCATATTTTTACCCGACCCACAGTTCTTTCTACCCAAACCCGACCTGCAAACCATTCAAACTCCATTTATCAGAACCCGACCCGCAAATCGGGTAACCCATCTCGATACAGGTCTCTAGATTAATCTAGTATCCTCTTATCGACTGGGCAGGTTCAGCAAATAGCAATGCAGCAGTGATCCTGCAGTACCGTGGATAGCTACAGAAATCCAGGCTGCTCTGTAATTTAAGTCATTCCCTTCCTACCCTTAAAAAAGATGGTGAGCATTGCACTATAGGACTCTGCCCCCATCCTCAAGGAGAACAGTCATTGGTTGCTAGTATGAAAGGGAAGGGCTTTCTTTTGTCGTGCTCTGTGAGTGGCTGGAGGAGACAGCGTGACTTAAAGGGCAGGAAGAGGAAGTTATTTCACTGTCTGACTGATCTGGGGAAGGGGGGCGACTGTATTGTCACTGCTGCAGGTACAGTTTACAATCTTGTATCTACCACTCACCTATCTGCTGCTGGGGCTGCATCAGGACTCTGTATGTGTGTGTTATTGTATGTTTGTATGTGTGTCTTCATGCAAATGTGTGTGGGCATGTATATTACCGTTCACTGTGTGGGCACGTATATTACCGTTCACTGTGCGTGGGCACGTATATTACCGTTCACTGCGTGGGTACGTATATTACCGATCACTGCGCGTGGGCACGTATATTACCGTTCCCTGTGTGGGCACGTATATTACCGTTCACTGTGCGTGGGCACGTATATTACCATTCATTGCGCGTGGGCACGTATATTACCGTTTACTGCGTGGGCACGTATATTACCGTTCACTGTGCGTGGGCACGTATATTACCATTCACTGCGTGGGCACGTATATTACCGTTCACTGTGCGTGGGCGCGTACATTACCGTTCACTGCGTGGGCACGTATATTACCGTTCACTGCGCGTGGGCACGTATATTACCGTTCACTGCGTGGGCACGTATATTACCGTTCACTGTGCGTGGGCACGTATATTACCGTTCACTGCGTGGGCACGTATATTACCGTTCACTGTGCGTGGGCACATAAATTTCCGTACACTGCGTGGGCACGTATATTACCACTTACTGCGCGTGGGCGCGTATATTACGGTTCACTGTGCGTGGACGCGTATAATACGGTTCACTGCGCGTGGACATGTATATTACCGTTCACTGCGTGGGCACGTATATTACCGTTCACTGCACGTGGGCACGTATGTTACCGTTCACTGTGTGGGCACGTATATTACCGTTCACTGTGCGTGGGCACGTATATTACCGTTCACTTCGTGGGCACGTATATTACCGTTCACTGTGTGTGGGCACGTAAATTACCGTACACTGCGTGGGCACGTATATTACCACTTACTGTGCGTGGGCGCGTATATTACGGTTCACTGTGCGTGGGCGCGTATATTACGGTTCACTGCGCGTGGACATGTATATTACCGTTCACTGCGCGTGGGCACGTATATTACCTTTCACTGCGCGTGGGCACGTATATTACCGTTCACTGTGCGTGGGCACATATAATACCATTCTCTGTGCGGCATATATATCAGCCCTCCAGTTCAACAGCCACTATTAGCAACTGCCAACAGCCAATTTAGTTCTTATTATCTCATAAATATACTTACCAGCCTTCTTCTCTCGGCTGCCTTCTGCCTGTCTTCCATGCACGAAAGCAGCAGAAAAATCTGGATCGAAAGCCGTGTCTGTGATTGGCTGAGCCATCGCATCTCAGCCAGTCACAGACGCCGCTGCCAGTCTGGCCCCTTCTCCTGCTTCTGTGGACAGAACAGCAGCAGAAGGAAGTTGAGGGAACGAGGGCTGGTAAGTACATTTAGAAGCATTTTTTTTTTTTAAAAAATTGGGGTCTTTTTAGGGTAATTAGGCCAAATTAATTTTGGTGGTGGACATACCCTTTTAATACTTTGTCTTTTTTTTCTTGTTAAGAAATCCCAACTAAAAATGCAGAGCACAGCAAATTATCTATGGATGTTATCAGACATTCTTGGACAAGGAGCAACAGCAAATGTGTTTCGTGGCCGCAATAAGGTAGGAAATTGTAAAAATCAAGGCTAAGTTTAATGAAAAAAAAATTGTTACAAATATTAGGTTAAGAGTCCGTCAGGGAAATGGCTTTTATCCGACAATCTATGTAACAATGTATGTTTTATTGGGTATTGTGACCCTTTAAAGCCGAACGATAAGTAGTCCAGTAATGTTTATACTGGTAGAAAGGACCTAATTCTAGGAACCACATTCCCAATGCACCTAGACATTTACCTCTAGTCACCAGGGTTTTCTATTGATGTCTATGAAGCTAGCTATCTGCAAATACTAAATGGTCTCCTAGATTGTTGGCTGACTGGCTTCTTATGCCAAAAATATTTTGTCCCCCCCATTGCAGTAGTTACTATAAATAAAATGTCCTTTGCATTAATAATAAGAATTAAATGTGTTCTCTGTTTGTTTTGTGAATTAGAAAACTGGTGACTTGTATGCTGTCAAAGTGTTTAACAGCCTAAGCTTCCTACGGCCTGCAGATGTACAAACAAGGGAATTCGAAGTGTTAAAGAAACTGAACCACAAGAATATTGTAAAACTCTTCGCAATTGAAGAAGAGGTAAAAATGATACAAACAAGACGCGGCTTGTAACTCAAATTTACTTGTGAATACAATTTATGTATTTGAGAAGCTAAACTTGAGTTTTATGGTCTAGGACAGTGGCTATAAAAAGAGTCAAGAAATGCAAAAGTGCAAGATACTTAACCTTCCTTCACCCAATCAAAGCGTTAGAATGTTCCCAGGATTACAACCAGTAGCCATTACCCAACGCTATCTGTGCCAAGAGATGCTGTACCCACGGAGTAGTTGATAACTCTATAATAAAACTTGAATTTAAAATGCTCTTTAGATCTGAAATTGAATTAATTCTGTTAATTGTTCATTCTTGGCTGCTGAATATTCAGGCCAAAAACTATAGGTGGCTATACACTATTACGATCGTAATTACGATCTTAAACCAACTGATACTTTTGATAGACAGATGTTCAATGTTAATTGTACTAAGATGTACCATAAATATTGTTCAATTTTTTTGTGATTAATGTCGAAAAACATCTATTGTGAGATTACATTACATTAACATTTAATCGGGACTTCAGAAAACACTACAATCAATTGACTTAAAAAAACAACTTTCCCGATCGTAATTACGATCGATTTTACGTTCTAATGTCGCAAGATAAGAATGGGAAAATGTACAATTTTTCAGCCAATCGATGGAAATGTCGGATTGTATGTCGAATTGTACATAAAATCGTCCTAATGTATGGTCACCTTAACAGGGAGATTTACCCAGAGTCGCTATAGCTCTAGGTTGATTTCTCCTATGTGATCTAATATCTCATGTGTGGCTGTGAGTGAATTGGGAACAGTCTTTCACCTCTGCATGATTGGTGCGACTGACAGTCATCTGTCCCAAGCGAACGCTCGGTCGGGACAAATAATAGCCCCGTGTTTACCCAACCTTACATTTCTGGGGACATCAAAGCCCATTTAATTGTATAAAGAATATATCATAGTAAAGAGGTGTGCTTGGACGCTTTTAGGAGGGGTGTCTCTTTCTGCTGGTTTCGTTGCCTGCAATTCAATAGAACAAGTACAATAAGTGTAGGTCTCAATGGGGATTAAAACAATGGAAGCCAAGATGCGCACATGAAATGTAAGTGTTAATTATTTGGGGACAGGTGTGAAACTGATCACATACAGGCTACAGGTAACATGTTTATTGTTTCATGTAACATATAAATTAACCCTTAACATAAGAGTAGCCTTTAATAGAGAACATTGCTAAAATGTCGGTGGTGCACTTATCGCAATACTGTCCATAATAACCCTGGGAAACCCTACATATGCCCCTGGTGTGCTTAGTGAATATAGGAAAAAAGGCTGTCTTAAAAAGTGCTTAAAGGGAAAGTTCAGTGGAAAATATAATTTTTTAAATTGTTAGTTTATATTTAGCATATGTAGTTATTCTACATATTCTCTTCCATTTTGAAAATTCAGTTTAATTTCTACCTCTTGCTATTCCCTGCTGTTGGCATTACTGAGCTGCCATTTCAGGTTCTGTAACGGTCCTTCTTCTTCCCAGAATGCACTCTACCTTGGAATGTTCCCAACAGTAATTTCTACTGCTGTTCTATGGGTCAAACATGCTCATGAATCAACCCAGGCACTGGGTCATGGGCAAGACAATAATGGTCCCTATTAGGGGACTTACTTTTATACTTATACTTTTAAAGTATTTGTATTTGCACTGAACTTCCCATTTAACTGATATGTAATATATGCAATATTTACCTTTATTCCCTCCCCCCAATTCTTGTTTTTTTTTTTTTTTGTTTAGATGTCAAGTCGCCATAAAGTGTTGGTTATGGAGTACTGCCCATGTGCCAGCCTTTACTCTGTGTTAGAAGAACCAGCTAATGCGTTTGGTTTGCCTGAGTCAGAGTTTATTATAGTGTCACGGGATGTAGGTTTGTATTGTTTTATTTTAATGTTTGGAAGCACAAATAACCAGCTAATGTGTTTATCATTTTTATCCGCATTCTGTTGGAGAAATGTCAATATAGGTTCTGTGAAGCTGTCAAACTGCCGAGTGATATAAATGGTGTCATGCTTGGAAAAACAGTTTATCAGTTTCTGTTTCTTAAAAGGGCCGTATACTTTAAGCAAAAGCTTAACACCCCCCCCCCCATACAATTTTCCCTATAGTTACCTTTACAAAAAATTCTTCTATCATTACTTACACAGCCCGATCCCTCAGATATGCACCTCCTCTGCTGCTGTACGTTTTAAATACCACACAGCAGCACAGGAGGATCCTTCACTGCAAGTCCAGCTATTGGTCAGCTACTGTCAGCTACTGGTAGATTTATAGGGCATGTCCACCCTCACCATGTATTTATAGCAGCAACTTAACACCAAGCCCACCCCCACCCAAGACCTAATTTGCTCTATGCTTACCTTTATCAAAAATACTTCTATCATTACTCTGTGTGTCAACATGCAGTCTGACCATGCCCACTCTCTATGCCTCACCCACTTGCCAAGGTTATGCCCACTCTTCTCCCCCCCCCCCCACACACACACAAAAAAGGAAATTTTTTCCAATATGCATACTCCACCACCTGGTACACTAATGCACACATAAATACACTCACACATGCAAGCATAAACACACTGGTCCCAGCACCCCAGCAGATTTGTGTAGAATTTTGTGGAGGAGGGGCAGTTTTTATAATGTCAGTGTTGCTGGTATACACTGGGGCTTATTTAATAAGATTGTTACAAATAAACAACCAAGGCACAAAATTCCTTGGTTGTTTATTTGTAACAATCTTATTAAATAAGCCCCAGTGTATACCAGCAACACTGACATTATAAAAACTGCCCCTCCTCCAGTTGCGAAACTGCAACAAGTTTGTTGGCCAGGCCCCTGACACACACCCCTCCCTAGCACACCGCGTTCAGCTGTTTTTAAACATGTATGCAGTAAAGATACAAACGACCAGCTGTTTAAAAACCTGGTACCAAACCGGCAAAAGTTTTAAACAGCTTATCGTGGACCCTCTTAGAACTCAGGCCCCTCTGCTGTTGCGGGCCCGGTAGTTACACCACTGCCCTTCTCAACTGAAAGAACACTGTCACTCACAGTAAATAAAGTTTCAGTTTCACTTATTGCAGAATCAGGGAGAAACCTGTACACTCATATTTACTTTTACTTTCTTGGAAGGGGGCGGTCAGTCTGAAAAACAACCATGTCATACAGGGAGGCAAACTTCATGGGTGGGTGGAGGCAGAGCTGTGGGTGCTCAAAGTTGTGAAGCTGTGTTGGATTATCAGCTTGCCCGGAACACAGACTCACTGTTATTCATTACGAAAGCATTTAACTTGACATCATGTAAAAGTTTCAAATATCATTGGACATTAATTCCAGGTATAGAAAACAATAGCAAGCTTTCAACTTAAGCTTACATGTCCCAGGGCACAAGGGTTATGTCTTCCTAAGCATGGAAAAGGTAATCATTTTTTAAAACTTCTATATACACAAATAGTTTGGGTTCTGTAATGGGAAGCGGTTTATCTTTGCTTTGCATTGATGGTTCTGATTATGATAGTTAACCTTTTGTGACTATAAGGAAGGAAGTAGAAAAAAAAAATTCCACTGCAAAACAAATATTTAAAATGTAGCAATAGATCCTATTTCCCTTTCATTGGCTAATACTAGGAAATATCTAAATGAGTATTTCTGAATGACCTCTTGATCATTTGGATCATGTGTTACCTGTGTCATCAACTGACACTGTTGGTTGGACAGTGGTTTTTATACCAGCTGAGAAGAGGATCCTGGATCTTTAACCGAGATAAAGTTATTTTATTAAACTGATGGGATTCCATGTGCACACGCTAGCTTTTAAACACACGGTCCTGGCCCTGAGTTTTTAAGTGAATTTAGGGGATGTTTGTTTGTGCTCTAGGATTAATAGAATATTTGTACCATATAGGGAATATAGGGAACTTCTCATCCACTAATGTAACTAGAGATTTTCCCAAGGCCCCTTTGCTTAACTGCAAATATTTTGCAATCAGTTCACGTGAGAATTACATGCCGGTGCTTTACAATGCGTGTGGCACTGCATTCTGTTTTCTGAGCGCATGTGATCACCATTTTTGTGCGAGTCACGTGGGCCTTCTGATAACAGATTATTCCGAAAATCGCAGCACAAAAGCACGATATTTGTGAAACGCGGTTCAACTGTCCTTTTTACGTGGTCACTGAGCGTTCTTGTGTGGCCACAGCCTAAATAATTAACAGATTGTTTACAGCTTTCCACTCTGCAGACAAATAGATAAGATAACGGACAAAGACTCGTATGAAGCATGTGTTCAAAAAGCTTAAATTGGGCTAATATGTCCTGTTTTGCTTTTCTTTATTACCAATAAACTGGAATTAAATGCTGATTTTGCAATAAATAGTTTTTGGGTATTATAGCTACATTTGTTTTGGGGGGGGGGGGTGAGATTGTTCCTCTGTTCCTAACTCAAGGTAAATGTACTTTACATGCAAACAATCTTCAACCCTGATTCTTCATACCTTAATATGCCTAGTTAAGTGATTCGGGGCTATGCCACACTGCTCCGATTTTGTAACCGAGCACATATCACAGCAGTCTTTCCCGTTCCCCTATTGCATTCTAGTTTGGACTTTTTTTCTCAATAATTTGTATTAAATTTTTTTTTTTATTGAATCCTTTGTACGTTTCCAGTGGCAGGAATGAACCACCTAAGAGAAAATGGAATTATTCATCGAGACATTAAGCCGGGAAACATCATGAGAATGATCGGGGAGGACGGACAATCTGTTTACAAGTTAACAGACTTTGGTGCGGCCCGTGAGCTAGAGGATGACGAACAGTTTGTCTCTTTGTATGGCACCGAAGAATACTTGGTAAGTGTCTGATTTCTTGATGTGGAACCATTCTTTTTGGAAGGGGACCTTCTAGCCACTGAATTTATCTATGATTGTTAAAGGTCAACTAAACCAGATCCCAGTGGTAATCTGCTCTTTATAGAACCGTGTATTAGACATTTCCTCTCTTTAAGTGAAGTGCACTGAGCACACAGTGCTTGTACCAGTAAGGGTCTCACATTGCAGTTTCCTACAGTAGTGGTTGCAGATATTCAGAAGCAATATAATGTAGCAGAACAAGCGTTTTCATCTAAACTTCCTTTTAACTTCCTAAAAATACACAGCTTAAAGGGCAAGTTCACTCCTTAAATGAAAATTTGTATACAGTCAAATCACCCCTCAAACCCCAAAACTGCAATAGTGACAAAGTTGAGGGATGTAAGACTAACCTGAAATGCTGCCCAGTGTCCTGTTACCTCTCTTCCTTTTTCCTGATTTTTACGGTTAGCAGCTGTCAAGTCATGGATGGGACAGGCTTTACAGTCAGTGCTATGCCCCTAGTTGCCTCCTCTGAGCATGTGCAAGCTTGCAAAAGAGCTTGGAGAAGAGACAGAAACATTTTGAGAGACATAGGGAAGGGGGAGAAGAACATTTTGCTACGTAACAGTTTAGTTCCTGTATCTGTTAGGTTTCTAACTATTGGGGTTTAGTGGGGGATTCAAATTTATTTTATATATCGTTAACTGAGGTCTGTTGTGTTTTGAAAAGCATCCGGACATGTATGAGCGTGCAGTGCTAAGAAAGGAGCACCAGAAGAAGTATGGCGCAACTGTGGACTTGTGGAGTATTGGCGTAACTTTCTACCATGCTGCCACCGGTAGTCTTCCCTTCAGACCATTTGAAGGGCCTCGCAGGAACAAGGAAGTAATGTAGGTTTTCTTCATTCATTTTATCGTTACGCAATATTATCTACATTTGATATAGATTTAATGTAATGTCACTTGTAAAGCTATTTAGAATTGCTTTGTTAAAGGGGAACTGTGGTCTCCAAAGTTAATTTTTAAGTTTCTCCCTTAAAAATGAGCCATCAACCACCCCTCTAGGTGCTGCACAGCAAAAGATATGAAACAAATAACTGGTCAAAAAGTTATGGGGTGGGAGGTTCTGAATCTGCAGCCAAAATACTAGTTCCTCCCTCTAATCTGCCGTTGGCACATGCTCAGTGCAGGAGAAAGCAGAAGAAACCAGAAGAGATCGAGGTACATTGCCTGAAGGAGGATTGAAGTGAAGGGGGGAGGAGAACAGCACAGAGCAGCCCACAGCAGGGAGTGTGTAAGGTCTGTAAATTAAACTTTAATGTCACATGGACTGTCACATGGTTTCAGAGCAGGAAGCTGGAAGTGCAGAGGATCTGGTGATGCCATATCAAACATAAAGATGTAAATTATTATTACCGTATTATGGATTTATATAGCACCAATATCATCCATACCGCCTTACAATTACATGGATACATACGCATCAGGCCCTGCCCCAAAGTGCTTACAATCTAAGCACTTTTATTTGATACATACAACCTATCAGTATGTCTTTAAGATTGTGGGGGAAACCAGAGTGCCTGGAGGAAACCCACACAAGCACAGGGAGAACATACAAATTTGGGTGGAATCGAACTCAGGACTTCAGTGCTGCAAGGCATCAGTGCTAACCACTGAGCCACTGTGCTGCCCAGTAAATGTCTTCAAACTATTTTTCAAAAAAATAATGAAAATAAGCTCAAAAAAGCAATTCCTGTCAATTTACTGAAAGTCATTGTTGGACTACAGTTACCCTTTTAAAGGGTCACTAGACTCACTCAAACAACTTTACATTATCTAAAACTACAATTTGAGAGAAGTGAAATGGTGGTACTCCTAATACCCCCCCCCCCTACTCACTGCCTTCTTGTAGTGTCTGTGACACTTATAAGTTCTGCACAGCCTCACCATAGACACTGCTCTGCTTACACATCTCCCCCTCCCCTCTGCTGATTCTCTTAATTGTTGCCAAAAGTGTGTTGGCAGGCATCCAAAGATCCCAGTAAGAGGTCAGGGATGGGGCACATATATTTCTCTGCACTAGTGGGTTTTATTTACAGGTCTCTAATAGAGTGCAGGTGCTTGGAATAGCCATATGTTAAAGCTTTCCTCCAATAATGGGAATGGTAAAGTGTGTAGAATTGGTCATTTGTGACCTTTTTCTTGATTATACAAATATCTAATGGGTCAATTTCAGTTTGATTAGGTTTAATCTGCACTTGCTTGTGCGTTTTTCTACTGATGGAATTTCCTCCACAGGCAGACATGAGTAACTTGTATGTCAGGGTGCCCAACCAGGGACAGGCTGGGGGCCAGAGTAGCGGCACCTTGGGCAGACACTGGGCCACTCACTTGGCCATGTATGGCTGATAGACCAATCTGATGGGATTTGCCTAATATCGGCAAGGTGTAGGGGCAAAAATGGCTGACCACAATAATGTCGAACTACTGCTGTTTGCATCGGAGTCAGCCAAGACTGACGGAAACAATTTCTGCCGTTATGGACTCCCTTTAGAGCCAATCTGTTGGCCTGTCTGTGGGTGAACTGCTGACTAAACCATAATCTGAATGCTGTTACCACAGCATGTTCCAGACAGATTCCACTGTAATCACATGCAACCGTGTGTCCACCTTTACTTTAGGCAATTTTATGAACTTCCTGCAGAGAAAATACATAGATTCCTGTTGGTTCTCTGATTTATTTGATTCCTGTAGGTTCTCTGATTTGATTTCTTTAGGTTCTCTAAATGATTTGATTCCTGTAGTTTCTCGAATGATTTGATTCCTGTAGGTTCTCTGAATGATTTGATTCCTGTAGGTTCTCGAATGATTTGATTCCTGTAGGTTCTCGAATGATTTGATTCCTGTAGGTTCTCTGAATGATTTGATTCCTGGAGGTTCTCTGAATGATTTGAATTCTGTAGGTTCTCGAATGATTTGATTCCGTGGTTCTCGAATGATTTGATTCCTGTAGGTTCTCTGAATGATTTTGATCCTGTAGGTTCTCGAATGATTTGATTCCTGTAGGTTCTCGAATGATTTGTATTCCTGTAGGTTCTCGAATGATTTGATTCCTGTAGGTTTCTCAAATGATTTGATTCCTGTAGGTTCTCTGATATTTGATTCCGTAGGTTCTCTGAATGATTTGATTCTTGGAGGTTTCTCTGATTATTTGATTCCTGTAGGTTCTCTGAATGATTTGATTCCTGGAGGTTCTCTGAATGATTTGAATTCTGTAGGTTCTCGAATGATTTGATTCCTGTAGGTTCTCGAATGATTTGATTCCTGTAGGTTCTCGAATGATTTGATTCCTGTAGGTTCTCGAATGATTTGATTCCTGTAGGTTCTCAAATGATTTGATTCTGTAAGGTTCTCTGATTATTTGATTCCTGTAGGTTCTCTGAATGATTTGATTCCTGTAGCTTCTCTGAATGAGATCATGAGGTTCTCTGAATGATTTGATTCCTGTAGGTTCTCAAATGATTTGATTCCTGTAGGTTCTCTGAATGATTTGATTCCTGTAGGTTCTCTGAATGATTTGATTCTTGGAGGTTCTCTGAATGATTTGATTCCTGTAGCTTCTCTGATTTGATTCCTGTAGGTTCTCTGAATGATTTGATTTCGGCGTGTAGGTTCTCGAATGATTTGATTCCTGTAGGTTCTCGAATGATTTGATTCTCTGTAGGTTTCTCAATGATTTGATTCCTGTGGTTCTCTGAATGATTTGTTCCTGGTAGGTTCTCTGATGATTTGATTCCTGGGAGGTTCTCCCTGATTATTTGATTCCTGTAGGTTCTCTGAATGATTTGTTTTTTGTAGCTTCAATGATTTGATTCCTGGAAGTTCTCTGAATGATTTGATTCAGATGTTTGGAAACTACAACTCCCAACATCCCTGGCTGTAGTAATTAAGCATTGCCATTGAATTCTTCCCCATTGCTTATTGTGAATAATTCTGGACTATGGATTTAATTTTTTACAGGTATAAGATAATAACTGGGAAACCATCAGGTGCGATATCCGGAGTACAGCGAGCTGAAAACGGTCCAATTGAATGGAGTCGGGAGCTACCCATTACCTGCAATTTGTCTATGTATGAATACGTTTTACTGTCACTAATAAATTAAATAAGATATGGAGAGAATTGGGCTTAGCAGATACCCTTGTATTAATTTCTTTAGAAATCCAATCTGAACCATTTTACATTTCAGCTGTGAATTAAGTGCCTTATTATCATAAAAAGATATTCTATGTGCAGTTTTACTGTAGTTGGTATGGTGACTGTTGGTGTGTGTAAATTTTACATTGTTGGATATCCACTCTCAATGCTGCCTCATAGTGATTACTGAGCATGCTTGTTCTCACGGAAAGTCAGGTCAGATAAAAGGAGGAGTCGGTAGGTAGTGAAGGGGAGGGGGGTGAGCCTGAGCAAAACAATTAATGGATTGAATACATGCAGCAACACACACATAAAAGTGCTACGCACATGTACTTAATTAAGTCAGTCATATTTTCGGTATAGTTGCCCCTTAAGGTTGATAGGGTATATTGTACAGCCACTGCAGGAATCAAAGTTAAAGGGCACGTCCACCCCGAAATTTAACTTTTGGTATGTGGTAGGGCATGCTCCCCCAGCCCCAACCGCATTAATATAATTGTTAGAAAGTCCCCCGATTCTTACTTACCTGCCCTCTCTCCTCCGCTGCAGTGTTCAGGCCCTCTGCTTGCATGGAATTGAAAGCAGGGGGCGGGACCGGCAGCCGCGTCCGTGATTGGCTGAGAGGCAGGGAGGGCTGCACTGAGCATGCCTCAACCTTGATGAGGTTGAGGAAGTCTCAGGCACAGCATGAGTCACACACTGCTCCTACACAGCAGTTTCCTGGACTTTGGAGGGGCACAGCAGGGGAACTATTTTGAGCAGGAATGTAAGGTAAGGATTGTTTTAAACTACTTGATGTGGCCAGTAAGGGGTTAAATTTTAGTTTTGGGGGTGGACATGCCCTTTAATTGTTTTTAAAGCCAGACTCGCTGTGTGTTTTATTCTGCCCTGTTTTTGTTCATTTCAGTGGCCTGCAATCCTTATTCACACCAGTTCTTGCAAACATCCTTGAAGCAGATCAGGAGAAATGCTGGGGCTTTGAGCAGTTCTTTGCAGTTACAAACGATATATTTCATCGTGTTGTGATTCATGTGTTCTCAGTACAGCAAATGACGCTTCACAAGATCTATATCAATACATATGACAAGTAAGTTCTAACCATTTCACCTTAAGATTAAACATTAAATGAGTCATTGCTATTAACTCTTTACACCAAATAAATATAGAGGGAGATTTAAAGGGAAGTACCCCCAAGCACCAAAGCTGCAATAGTAAAGGTGGCACTACACATGCGATTTCCACAGCATGTGTGCTGACAGATCACATTGGTATCTGTGCAGCCATACACAGTACGATCGGATCGGCTCCCTTCGGTCGGCAGTACGATTGGTCGGGAAGTGCCCCTACACACTGGCGATAATGGCTAAATCCCGTTGTTCCCTGACAAGATTTACCCATTATCGTCAGAGTGTAAAACCACCTTTAGAAATCTTAGAGGTGTAAGTCTAATCTGAAATACTTCCTGGTTCTTCTGGTTGGTTAGCATCTGTCAGTCATGAATATAACAGTTGACATCACAACAAATAACTGAATGCATTACACCGAGCACGTGCGAGCTTGTAAAAATGCTTGAAGAGGAAGTAGGAACATTTTTGAGATGCTGCAGAGGGAAGGGAAGAAGAACATTTTACTTCAGCTTTCTAACTAGTGTGTTTTGGGATTAGGGTGGTGAACAAACACCAGGTATTTGGTTTAGAAACTTGGTACATTGGCACCTTTTCTCTTCTTAATTTTGATGTTTAAAGGAATTTTGACATCTGTATTTTTGTCACTAGATTTAAAGAGAAGCTTCTGACAAAGGCAACTGCAAGTGAAATATTGTTGACTTTTTTTTTTTTTGTCTTGTGTACTGTGGTTGCTTACTTTCATACTTGTTATAGTTGGTGATGCATGTTCTGGTATATTCTTCACATTGCACCATTTGATTTTTTTGGCACTAACATTCAATAAAAGTTCTTATTGTTTAAAATGGTGCTAATCTAGCCCCAACCAATCAGATCTTATTTAACATTTGAAAGCTAACATCTGATTGGTTGGGGCAAAATTAGCACCATTTTAAACGATAAGAACTTTTATTGAATAACCCTGTTAATATTTTAAAGGGGAATTCAGGTGGCAGGTGGAGAACAAAGCCAGTTGTTTACCGACAACCATTAGCAACCTTGCAAGATGGCCTCACCAACTCCGCAGACCCACAGCAATGGTGTAACTTGTATTGTTGTGAATCATGGCAGAGAAGGGTTAATCCTGTTTACTTATGGAAATGTGCATTTCCTGCTTTCTGTACTCCACAGAGAGAAATGCATACTTCCCAATATACTGTATTCGATGGTTCTACATGCACTTTAATTTATACATGTAGTATTCTTCTCTTTTTTTAAAAGATATCTAGAGTTTTTAATCTCATTTTTTACCTAAACTAAGCTGTGTTTTCTCCTGTTAACAAAAAGACTATTTGGTTAAAGGGAATTTCCAATCCCCTGAAAAAAACTAGTGTGTTATGCGGGACCCCCCTAAACCTAGAGTTCGTTTTGTTTACACTGTTTAAATCTGCTTCCAGCAAGAGATGTCATTCTAACAAGCTCTGGGATCCACTGTCGCGACTCTGCACTTCGTGCTCCACTTCCAGGTAAGGCAGTCAGTCTCGGCCGTGACAATGACATCACAGCCAATCACTGACTGCAATCCTGGATGAGCCTCCACTGCAGCAGCTCGGGAACAGAAAAGGAACGGAGCAGCTGCAGTGGAGAGACAGGAAGCGGCGGTGGATCGTGAAATTGTATGATTGTATGATTTCTCACGCTGGGAGCAGATTTAAACATACTATAGTATAACATACTTACAGGGAGATTCAATAAAATTTCTTATCGTTTAAAATGGTGCTAATTTTTCCCCAGCCAATCAGATCTTATTTAACATTTTAAAGCTAACATCTGATTGGTTGGGGCAAAATTAGCACCATTTTAAATGATAAGAACTTTTATTGAATAACCCTGAATTTTTTTTCCAGAGGAGTGGACATTGGACATTCCCTTTTAATTAGTCTTCGTACACTGTAGCAGGTTTAAAGGACAACTAAAGCCTCAGAACAACACTGAATTAGAAGGTAGCGCACCTTGACATAAAAGAAGAAATCTGTGTCTCACTTCTCATTTTGATGTGAGTTCTGGGAAATGAACTTTTCTAACATTGGTTTGTGTGTTATTTCCCAGTATTGCAGTCATTGTGGTCTTTGCACATGTCCAATCCTAAACTACTGCAGGAACTTACAGCAGGTCACGCCCACAAGTAGTCTCTAGCCAATCATTTTACAATCCATATTAGGCTGTGGACCATGTGAAAGTCAAGAGGCGTGGCCAGTTATCTAATCCAGTTCTTCGTTACTGAAGTGTTAATTTACAATTTATTGGTGTTCTTGGGGGGGGGGCTGGAGGCTTTCAGATTATGGAATATAAATATATTGGTTTAGTTCTCCTTTAAATTTTCACATTTGCAGACCCTTATTAGTACGGGAGGAAAAGCATGCATGATGTATGTACAGTTGATGATATATATGGATTGTTACTTATTTATAGAGCAGCGGAGTTCCATGATTTGGTTTATAAGCAAACAAAGATCCCGGCACAGAACCAGGAGCTGCTGTTTGAAGGAAGAAGGCTGGTATTGGACCCAGTGAGACTTGTACAGCATTTCCCTAACACTACAGAAGAAAACCCAATAATTATTATGACCAGAGAAATGGTCTCGGTTATTGGACTAAGATATGAAGAACGTAGGTGCCTATTCTAAATATAATTTTTAGAACATGTTAATATTAAAGCTAGAATTGTGAACCGAAACGCATAATGTTTTACCTGAATATGTTTAATTTCTCTAAGTTTATTACAAGTATTTGTAAACAAATATTTACCATTAAGTTCTCTTCTATTGTGGCAAATGTATCTGCCTCCTCCCTCTGCTCAGTGAGCTTTTTATAAGCTTGAGCATGTGTAGAGGAGGCAAGGGAATTAGCAGTCAGTTATTGGTTGTGATCTCAGCAGTCACAGCCTTGATTGACAGCATGGTGGGAGGAGCCAGCATCCTCTGTCAGTATGGGGCAATAATTATCCTTACATATCTGGCTAGCAATCCATCTAAATATGTGCTGAATATATCCACCCATATACCATAAGATATCAAAGGAATTGAGAAAATCAAGCAAAACACAACCACTATTCTGGGTCTGAGTAACCAAAACTAGTCTTTGCATAGAATCTGGATTGGTTGGGAGTTCTACCCAGTTTAATACTCCACATTGTTTACACAGTATGCACGGAAATAGTCACCCATTTTCTGTTTTGACTTTCCACATTATATTTCAGTTTTGATCCCAAAAACGCACCCCCATTATGATTTGGATATCGATGCAAATATGGCAAAGGTAAGTACTGAAGTTATTTTAAAGGTGTGACGTGTTTGTACTCCTACAAATTGTTTAAACAGATTAAAGCAGACAAGAATCAGAATGTAAGTAAATGAGATAATATACCCGATTGTGGAGAGACTTTTAATTACTGCCTCACAATATGGTTTCTGTGAGGAACACCAGCATGGATAAAATGCCTTCTGCCAGGCTTCACAAGTGCTTCATTACTATCTTTTATATAGTTGTCAAGTTTTCATCTGCCAGGTTAGTGTCTTTGGCCTTCCTGTATTAAAGATAGCGCTAAAGCAAGGAGCAAGTCTGGCAGAAGCAGATTTCTTTCTGCTAGTGCTTCTCACAGAAACAATGTCGGGAGGTGGGAATTATGAAACCTGTCCCAGGTATTTCTCATTTTAACTTTTCTTTTTTTTTATATGCACTATAGTTCTCCTTTAACGGTGGGAGTTTTTTTCACACACTTTGCGTATAAACTGCTACTAAATTTTAAGTTGTGAAAATGTGTGTTCTGGTTGTTTTTTTGTTTTTTGTTGCTGAAGAAAACGTTTTGCTATGTTTGTTGTTACCAGGCAGTAACAGGTGTGGCTTGTTACTACTGTCGAATTGCTGCCTCTTTGCTGCTTGTACAAGAACTCACACGGAAAGGAATACGTTGGCTAATGTGAGCATTGCCTTCTGTTGTATGTATTTGTTTTTGATTGCAGGGTAAGGTTTTGTATGTGAGTGTTCAAAGCTTATTACATTACTGTAAGTTGGGATAGACGTACTGTAATAGGTCTGCAAATAAAAGAGTAAATATTAGGATGGTGCGTCACAAGGGTTTAACTAGAGAGACATATGGCATTACCCTCTAAATGCTATTTGTGTCTGATTGCCTTACCTCTCTTGGCTTAATTCACTGTATATACTGTAGATCATTACAGGCTTAAAGGACAATTCTACTCACCTTTTCCCCGATCCATAGCTGAATGGTACCCAGGATGAGAACCTAAATCACTAACTCCTCACCTCTGGGTACTTTACCTAACTGCAATACTTACTCAAAGCCTCCTTCGATGCTCAGCTTCTCCTCCCTTCCCCTGTAAGTGACAGGTTGCGATGCAACCAATGGGAAGACACTTAACGATTTGTTATAGTCCAGCGTCCATGTTGCATTATGTTTCCATCGTGTATTTGTAACATCAGCTGAAGCTAAAGTTGCCATTCCTGGTGTGGATACAATTCTTACCTTACCACGTTGTTGCAAAACGGATGAAACTTTTTTACTACTGTCTAGACTTCAGCACTTAGCCACATTGACACGCAAGCACTTTACCACGAGACACTCTACGAGACCTTTTGCAGTATTTATTCCATTTTGCTGGGGACCCCCAGCTCTAGGGATACCTGTATATATTTATTGTGATTGGGGGGAGGGGGGGTATCAGTATGTTGGGTGGAGGGTTTCTTTATCGTCCAATTTGGTTAATTGGAAATGGAAATTTGGATAACAAGTGTATGAGTGCTTATAGGGATTCTATGAAAGGCTATCTTCCCATTTGTGTAATTGTTCACCAGTCTTGTTTGCCCAGCCCTGGCAGGACTGGAGTGGATCAGTGATCAGAGCATTTTTGGAACGCAATATCTAGAAAAATGTAAACTTTAATAAAGGGCAACTCGACCCAGAAAAACAGCTTTGCAAAAATGGATTCTACAATTCAGTGGGAGATAGCAGCTAATGATAATATCTCTCAATTCAATTAAGAAGCTGTTATCTGCCTTTAAGTTACACAACCCTGCAGCTCTCTGTCTCCCCCTGCTGGCAGCATTCCTGACTGCGTTTCATTGATGCAGAACACAAGAAAGAGGGGGGAGCTTCCAGCAGGGGGAGACAGGGGGCTTCAGGATGCTATAAGTAAACACAAACAGATCTCAGCTTGTAAATTGTAATGGGAGATAGCATCTTGTGATCTTATCTCCCACTGAATTATAGAATTAATTTTTAAAGTCGTTTTTCTGGGTCGAGATACCCTTAAGGCACTACCATGCTCGGTTAGAAACAAGTAAAATGTAGGATTTTATCAGAAAGCCAATGGACATACCGAGTACAGATATTTTATTATTATTATTATTGTGGATTTATATAGCGCCAACATCTTCAGTAGCGCTTTACAATTACATGTATACATTCACATCAGGCCCTGCCCCGAAGAGCTTACAATCTAATCACTTAATGTACACATACAACCTATCAGTATGTCTTTATGATTGTGGGGGAAACCGGAGTGCCCGGAGGAAACCCACGCAAGCACAATGAGAACATACAAACTCCTTGCAGATGTGTCCAAGGGTTTAATCGAACTCAGGACCTCAGAGCTGCAAGGCATCAGTGCTTACCACTGAGCCACCGTAGATTCTATGTAGTTATCCCCCTTGTATGACTTTATTGTATTTTATACTGTACATCGCTGCGTCCCCAAGTGGCGCTATATAAATAAACATATACATGCATACATACATACATACAGATCTTGTATAAAACAGATTTTCCTAGCAATATATAAATATACTGCTTTCTGTTGGGATTTCTCGATTTACTCTAGTGAAATAATTAAAGAGGAATATAACGACACCGTTCACAAGAATACTGAAGTTACTCTTAAGCTGAATTTTTGCAACAGAACGACAGATAAAGACCTGAAAATGTGAGTTTATACGTTTCATGATGCCTTTTTATGTGTTTTTTCATCCTATATTTTGTTTTGTCTTGTATTTCATTCACAAGTTTTAGGTAATAAATAAATAGTTTTTTGTTTTTCATTAAGAATTTTACAAAAAAAACAAAATTCTGAAAAAACTGATTTGCTTGTGACATGGAATCAGCCAGTCAAATTGAATTATGAGATGTATCGAAGATGGAGAATTGTGTATTTGGTTTCCCTGATTCGTGAATCATACAAGGCTGCTGACATTACAGAGATTTAGGCTGAGGCCACACTGTAGCGCGTACGTGTGCCCCAGAAACGGGGACGCAAATGCACACACATTCCTGGGGTGAATTGCCATGCACATGC
Source organism: Hymenochirus boettgeri (assembly GCA_019447015.1). NCBI lineage: Eukaryota > Metazoa > Chordata > Amphibia > Anura > Pipidae > Hymenochirus > Hymenochirus boettgeri. The sequence goes on along the minus strand of CM033476.1, from coordinate 82,543,891 downwards.
GTTGTGATTGAGCAAAGTTGTGCAACCAGGGTGCCTGCAATTGCGCAAATAAAGGCGGATCGCACGCTTTCCAATTAACGTTTCGCAGTGCAGTGCACTGTCCAACCGCCCAACTCTAGTGTGTGCTTTTTAATACATGATCAGATCGCCCTTACTGCCACATGTGAATTAGTATGCAATTTCAATTGTGTATTTTTTTATGAGCGTGTTGTGTGTGTGTGTTTTATTTACCTTCAGATATGAACAATTCATGCAGATAAACGTGGAACCAGATGTCTATGTAATTCACAGTAAACTTAACAATGTAAGTACATGTGATAATATGTAGATTGTTGAATCCAGTATAAAGGGTTAATCAGTATTGTAAAGAGTTAACCAAAGCTTGTTATGTATGCACAACTGTCTTGCTTACTCACAAAGTAGTAGAAGTTATTTTGGAAAATGAAGTTCATCAGTAACATAAGTTGTGACCATTCATGGAACTTTTAGAGTGTAACTTAAGCCACCAGAGATGTATATAACTGGTCAGGATTCACACACTGTGAGAGTGGGAGTGGGTGGTAGGAGTTGGAGGTTGATGTTAGTAGGAGGAGGAGGTAAGCAGACATACACATACACTCTTTACACACACACACACACACACACCATAATAGACTAATTATGCTTAAAGTATATAGTTATAATTTGTAGGCTGTCTCTAATATACTTGACTGGCTTTTTACTTACTGCATAGTTTGTAACTACTCCATACAATAAATCCTTATTTGATATATCACCTTGGTGAGTGTTATTATTAACCATAAGATAACTTACACGGAACTAAAGAAGTAAAATACACATATGTTTATATTAGAGGTCTGTATAAGTATCACTTATCAGATCAATAATGTATTAAATGTAATTTTTTACATAGATAGATGTGTATATGGGCTTGCATTTTCTGGGTTTTTTTTTGTGCCAGTTATCTGCTTTTTTTGTGTATACAGCGACGTTTCAGTTGTGGTTTATGACCTTTTTCAAGCTGATCAGCATGATCACATGCCCTAAAACCAGGACTCCCAAACCCCTCATTTGTTATTGGTTACCTGGCTCATCCGTGTTCAGTTCCTCTTCCAGGGGTAGACACCAGCTCATGGCCATGACAATGACTCCGTGGCCAATGACTTGTCCCAGCCAAATGAGCTGCCTCCTTTACGGCTCAGTGGTCTATTAAGTCAATAATTAAGGGCCCTGCAGAGGCCGGAAAGTCATGAGACAAATATGCTACCCCTGTTTGAAGCATGGTTTGTGTTTTTAACTAGTTCTAAATAAAAACTGGCATATCAATGAAGAAAGAAGTCCTTCTGTTTAGCCTTATGGGTAGGGAGGTGGAAATAGTGCAGCAGAGATTTTTAAGTGAACGTCCACTTAAATTAAGGGCATTTGTTGTTTGATACCCATTTAATTAGCAGCGGAAGAGCATCCTAATGACCGTATGCTTTTTGTCTTAGTTAATTAAGATGTTGAGACCGTTAAAGTGAAAGTAGGATTTCTTTTCAGCTTTCCAGTTCTCAGGATGAGCTCAAGTCTTCACTACAAGAAACCAAAAACAAATTATCTCCCGGAGGTCTCCTCTTGGACACCTGGATAAGCACCGAGGGCACACATGCTGCAGACAGGAAGTAAGTAGATCTTATTTTCACTATGTTCACTCGGGTGTTTGTTCATTTTAAACACATTGAATGTTTATTTATATCATTTTCCCTAGTGTGGAGAAACTGCAAGTATTACTAAGTTGGATAACAGAAATCTGCCTCCAGTTCAAAAAGGATAAAGCACAGCGCAGTAAGTACACTGGATGAGATTTCCCTCACCAAACAGCCAATCAAAGCCATTTCCTGTGTTATTCTTCTTGTGATCAGGAAATAATTACAGGGAAAATCTTTGCATGTCCACCCTGATCCCTCTAATAAAAGTATATATAGGTACAGTAAATCCCCCCCCAAACAGCAGTCATAAGAAAGCTGACAGTTGCCATGTTATAAAGCTCTCAAAGCTTTTTTACTTGCTCAAACATGCTCAGAGTAGGCACATCCATGACTGACAGCTACCTAATGGAACCAGAGAGCGGGGTAACTGAACATGCGTCAGCATTTCAGGTTAATCTAACATCACTTAGCATTCTAAATATAGCAGTTTTTGGATGGATTTACCCATATAGACTAAAGATTATAAACTGTGACCTATCTTTTTTCCATTAGAAAAGTGGAATGACCCTGTTTATTTTGTATACATTAATACTGTTGCATGTTTACTTTCGTACTTGGTTACAAGTGTTTACTTTTCGTACAAGTTAAACAGCAACTATGTAATTGCAAAATATGTTATATGGTTCAAACTCCCTATCCCAGGAAGGGAGAAAATCCTATTCCACCTGCCAGTTGCATCAAAGGGAGATGTCTGTGCACTGAAAGGACAATTATCTATTTCCTACCCCACTCCCTCCCACTGAAAGGACCCAGGGTGAGGAACTAATCTGCTAGGCCCTCATCCTTGGGTTTGGCCTGCATAATGCATACTGAGCTTTAACACTTACCTTTGCACACACGCCTCAATCCACCCCCTATTTGGGCTGGGGCCAGACCACCAATAGGAAGATGCATTTCTTTGCACAGCGTGTCTTCCTATTGGTCAGGACTGAACCAGGAAGTGGAGTGTGGCGGGCACACGATGGTAAGTATTAAAGCTCCGTTTGCAATATGCAGGCTAAAACCAGGTTTGAGATCCTAGCGGTTTAGGTCATCACCCTGGGCACTACTGACCGGGAAGGGAAGAGGAGCAGGGCTGAGGTAAGTATAATTGTCCTTTAAGGGAGTGATTAGATTTTAGCCACTCATGAGTGCTCACCACTCCTGCGTACAGCCACCCAGGGAGGTGGAAATAAAATATCTTACCTCCCTGAGAAAAAGACTTGGTAATGGAAAAATGTGACCCTCTAATGATGATAAAGAGACATTTTTTCAGGAAATCCTAGTCTTCCTTTAATAATATAGTTAGAATAATACGCAATACTTACTAATTTATCCATTGCTAAAAACCAGGGATGGGTGTACATCTCTCTGGAGCCTATAGACAAAAAAGCCCGGTGTTCTTAACCCCACCCCTTAATACAGATCACACCCATGTTTACTTATAGGGGAGTTAAAACTGACTTTTATGTTGAAATTTGGGGCTCATAAAGGTATTATAGCCTTTATTATTATTATTGTGGATTTATGTAGCGCCAACATCTTCCGTAGCGCTTAACAATTACATGTATACATTCACGTTCAGGCCCTACCCTAAAGAGCTTACAATCTAAGCACATTTATTTGACACATACAACCTATCAGTACGTTTTTATTATTGTGGGGGAAACCGGAGTGCCCGGAGGAAACCCACGCAAGCACGGGGAGAACATACAAACTGCTGCCTTTGGCTAAACACAATGCTTGGACTTCCAAATAGACCTCTACTTTGTGAATATTTATCTTGCTTACCTGTTTGTATTGTCTTTTTTTTCCCCTATAGGGCTTCCTTACAATGAAGAACAAATACACAAGTTTGATAAGTAAGATTTTAGGTGGTATTTATATGCAAATTATTTAGCTTATTTTTAAAAAAAAAATAGCCTTTTCTTATGAAGCTAAAATATTAATTTGCAAACAGAAATGTATGAAAAGCTATATGATATTTTTGTTCTCTTTATACAGACAAAAACTGTGTATCCATGCAACCAAAGCATACTCGCTTTTTAAGGATGAGTGTGTTGGCAAGTATGAAGCATTCCGCAGCAAAGTACTGGACTGGATGAGGTTAGTTACAATGTTTCAGACTGACTTAGGGGGCTGCATGGTGCCCCATTTTACCAGCTACGTCTCTGATTGCATATGAGCTTTTACCCCAAGCCTTTCAAGCTATACTGTGTTAACGTTACACTAATTGTAAGTAAAAGTGTGCCTACTGGTCCATGGTCAAAACTGTTTCTGGGAATCAATGTTCCCTTTAATTCCTTAGCAGCATGCACACATGTATTTCATGTGTGCAAACACAAATCCTGGTCTATATTAAACTTGAGAAAATGGTAAACAGATTGGTAAACAAGAAAGTCGTGTAATATTACTATGTTTTAGTGGTTAAAGGGCAATTATACTCACCTAACCTCCGATCCACACTTGAAGAGTACCCAGGGTGAGGACATTAACCACTAGGTCCTCACCTCCTGGGTACTTTACAGAATGTCTGTAATACTTACTAGAAGAGCTCCCTTGCCGCATGAGTCCACTCCTCCATTTTCCTGTCACTGACAGTCTGTGATGGTTCCAGTGGGAGGACATGCTTCTTGCAGAGCGCGTCTTCCCATTGGCCACTTCATGGACTGCTGTGAGAAGGCGGAAGAGAAGCCGGTTGTCGAGGAAGCTCCTTTAGTAAGTATTCTATAAAGTACCCAGAAGTGAGGAGCTAGCAGTTTGTCCTCACCCTGGGTACTCAAGTGTGGAAGAAGAGGAGCGAGGGGTAGAGGAGTTTAATTGTCCTTTAACCCTACACGACATCATCAGTCTCCAGGGAATGAATAGGCAATGATCAACTGTACTCTTTGTCTGTAGGAAAATGATTCATGTTAGGAAATCATTGCTTTCACTCACCAACCAGTGTTTTGATCTCGAAGAAGAAGTTACAAAATGCCAGCATTATATAAACCAGGTATGTGGATTGTTTTTTTTTATTACACACTGTGGATGCCCATTCATAGGTTGATGGGTACATGATGGTGCACCTACTTCCTGGTGGAAATCATGTCGCCCTACACCACCTTACACCAGCTTGAAATCTGCTCAAGATGTTGTGACGATAGATTGGGTTGTCAGAACTTTTTTAAACTGGTTTGATTGACTGCTAGGTTGAATGTAAATCTAGAACAGGCTTCAAAAATAAAACGTTTAGCTATGTGTTGCTTCTTTCCTATCCTTGCAGTATTATGAATTTAAATAGCGCCAACATATTCCGTGGCGCTTTATAATAACTTAATTACATACAAGGGTTATACATATTTTACAAAGTCATACATATTACATACAAAGGTAAAGCAATTATTATTAGTACACAGAATGATAAGTTCCATATAGCAATACTGTGATACAATAGGAAAGGTGACCCTGCCCAACATTCTGTTACAAATATATTAATTTATCCCTAAGCTTTAAATAGAGAGCTGCTACTCCTAAACTCAGATTCCATACATAAAATCCCCACTCAACCTGCACTAGGACAGTCCTCTTAATAGTGTATCATTAGATCAAAGCTGTAAAGGTGTCACCAATGACAGTAAGAGGACAGGTAATGGAACACTGGTCAGTCTTTGCATTTGTTTATATGTAAGCCAAATTGCAATTTCAGTGATAAGGATCCAAACACATACAAGCAGGTGATTGGCTAATCATTACTTTTAAAGAGCTACCTACCACTGTTAGTAGATTTGGCTGTGCTATATACAGTATGCCTTTTTATAAAGATGATTTTTTTTTTGCAGTATCAGGAGAAAATTAGTCCAAAGATGTTTGCCACACCCAGTGGCATAAAATCAACAGTGAATACAATATATTCAAGTCCTAACACCTTGGTGGAGATGACACTTGGGTATGTACAGTATCATGTAGCATTATGTGCTTTTACATGCGATTTTCTATTTCAGAACTTCTTTGTTCATTACAGAAATGAATTAAAATGCTGCACATTATAAAGTTTGTTTTAAAACTATGCCCCCTGCTTAGGCTGGGTACACACGGGTCGATACATCTGCAGAATTTGTGCTGATATGGATGATATATCAGAAGTTTTGCCATAATGAACATAAAAAATCAATCAGAGGTGTTAAATTGCCGCCATATTATAGTGCACAGGATTGAGTCATATATCGCTTGGCAGATCTATTGAGCCTGTTCGTAGCTAGCCTAGTGACAACCCTTTGTAGTAATAACTTAAAATTGAATACAGATGTCCTTTATACTTATATTCCCTGCTCCCCTCCTCTTGTCACTACCAAAAGTTCCCAGGATGAAGACCTAAACCACTAATTCCTCACCACTGGGTACACCTTCTGTAATACTTACCCAACAATTCCCTCAATGGTCAAGTCTATTTCATCCTTCACAGTCTGTTGGTGATCTGGCCAATGAGAAGACACTCTTGTTGCAGAACATGTGTTCCTATTGGTCTGGTTACTGACAGTCTGAAAGGCTGTTTTTTAAGGTATTTTTAAGGGGAGGGGATATTACTATAAGTCCCCTTTAATACCTTCTGTCATTGACATTTAAGTATTTTCTTAGGATACAGGATAAACTTTCTTTTGTGATTGGATCACCAAGTTCTGTAGTTGGTTCATTTAAAGCTCATGTTCTTTGCAGTTTGTCACTTATATTGTTGTTGTTTTTTTGTTTTTTTTAAACAGAATGAAAAAACTAAAGGAAGAAATGGAGGGAGTCGTCAAGGACTTGGAGGAAAATAATCACATTTTAGAAAGGTATGGTCAAGGCCATGTCATATATTATCCTGTAATTAGCAGTCTTTCCCCCAGACCATGACTATATAATACAAACTGTATACCACAATAATGAATTAAGTTACCTGCCCCCAACTGATACATTCAGCACATTATTATCTGCATTACTAATCAGATATTTAAGGATAATTATTGTCCCCATTCTGGCAGAGGAAGTTGGCTCCTCCCTCCATGTGACATCACAACCAATGATTGACTGATCTTTCCACTGCAGATTCCTTTGCACATATTTAAGTTCCTAAAGTTGAGCAGGGAGAGGAGGCAGCAAACAGTACAATAGTATCTTAAGGCGCCAATCCAGCTCAGTGGTTTTTATTATTTTCAAACTGACTTTTGAGAGTTGAAAATAACTCTGTGATTGGAAAGGAATCTGCTTGAGTGTTTGTTATATATCCTGTTTCACCAAGTACTGGAAGTTATATACTTCTTGGAGACTACATCCTGCCCTTACTTAGATGGGGATTAGAGGCTAGGGAAGCTAGTGTTTATAGCTGTTCTACACCCATTATTCATACAATCATTACATTATTGGTCTTGGTTCTCGGTCATTGAGTTTTACTGAAGTGTAATTGATCATTTATTATCGGCAGGTGTAGCATTAAAAAGCAATGACGCTAAACCTACACACTTCGCTTATTACATTGATTGCATTTTATTTTTTAGGTTTGGTGCTTTGACTATAGACGGAGGCTTCCAGAATGTGGATTGCATTTAGGAAAATAGCTCAGTGGTGCAGAAAACCATGGCCAGTATAAATTGCCAGAAGTGGCATTATGTTGGACTTAAAAGCTTTGTCTATTCATCAGACCTATACATTTTGTGCCAGAAATATGCGTGTATATATGTATCATACTGTGAATGTATAGAGATATGTGTATTTTTTATGATATTATAGTTTTTCTTAATTGGACATTCTCATATGAAACATTTTTTTCCCATAAACCCCAAAACACAGGTACTATTAGCCTGGAACCCTTTACTGCAAAATTACCACTTAAGTTGGAAACACACAATTAAATATGACCCTTCACTACCATACACACACACACACACACACAAGTGCAGCCAATAATTGCATGCATGTGAATGCTCTGTGGTGTGGTGGTCTGACCCACCTGATCTAAAACAAAGCTCAGATGTTGGGTGTGCACATTGTATGTATGAACTAGGCTTAACATTTTAAGAAGTCAATGGGCCTTATTTAATTGGAGGTGTAAAATTGTTCCTGTGTTGCTAATAAGTAGCAACCATTCAGAGGTTATCAAATGTTTTCTAAAGTTTCATACTCGCGGGCAACAAGGGGCCGACCCAAGATGCACGATGTGCAACAAAACGGCCATTTTGCTCGACGATCGTCTTGTGTATGGGTGCTCGGTTGTCTGAAAAGGACCACCTGGTGTTCTGAGTCGCATGTGTGTACGAGCCTTAAAGGGTATGTCCACCCTTAAAACTAATTTTTGATATAGTACTCCCCCTGGTCTCCCAGCCCCAACCGCTTCATTTTTATTTTTAGAAAGTGCCCCAAACTTTTACTTACCTCCCCTCTTTCCTCCGCTGCGCTGCCGGCCCTCTGCTTGCGAGAAAATGCAAGCAGAGGGGCGGGAGCAGCAGTCGCGTCTGTGATTGGCTGAGCGGCAGCCAATCACGGATGTGGCTGCCGGTCATTCAGTGCAGTGGAGGAAAGAGTGGAGGTAAGTAATGTTCGGGGCACTTTCTAAAGATAAAAATGAAGCGGTTGGGGCTGGAGGAATAGGGTGAATACTATATTAAAAGGGATTTATGCTAGGGGGAGGGAATCCGGAGAGGGAGGGGGAGGGAGGGGGAGAAGGGCTGCAGTACGCATGCCAAACTTCTCCCGGAGGCCAGGTAGGAGGCAGAGTCCTGCTAGCCTCCTGGTGGGCAGTTTTTGGGACTTTGGGGGGGGGGACTACAGGAGAACCATATGGAGCCGGGATGTGAGGTAAGGATTAAACTACACTACATGATGGGGCCAGTAGTTGGGGGGATTATAGTTTTGGATTTAAACCAGTAAAAGGGTATTATCTGATTGGTTAGGGCAAATTAACAGCTCAGGCAAATTTTTGCAAGCCATACACGTAGAAATCACATTCGGATTTTTCCTTTTTCCCCAATATGGCTGTTGGTTGCCGGACTCAGAAGGAGACTGTTACCTTGAGGTGCAAAGCTGTAAAGTGTACAGCTTGGAATATCAAAATAATTTTGCAATAGGACAAGGCAAATAAAAATGATGTCCATTTTCAATGAAGTTCATTAGGCCCAAAATGGAATTTGCACATCAAAACTAGATCTATGACCACATTCCATACTTCCATACTTTGTGGTTTCTGGAAAAACTTTATTTCTGGCTAGAATGTCCCTTTAATTACATTTAGTCTTCTGGGCTGTATTTAGTTTTCAGTAACCAGGACTGTTAAATCAATATATACATTAAAACTGCTGAAATGTTGATGTAATAATTAGTACTATTTTTTCCCCTGGCATCTGCCATTATTTGCAGTTAACTATGTAAACTATTAAAACGGATTGTTTATTCCTTAAATGGAACATTTTAAAAGCTGCTTTTTTTTCGGTGCACAAAATATTTGAAGCTTTGCTTATCACCGCCGCTGCAGAAATGGTTATGAATTTATGTGCATTGCACAAAGGACCAAAAATGTATACAAAAATAACCGTAAATGGTGTTTTATAAATATGTTGTGAGTTTTGTGACTATTATAAAAGGATTCTGTCACAGCCTCATGCTAATATACATACATTTATGGAACACTTTGGTTTCCTCTGATGCAATAAGAATTGCAAAACTTTGCCCGGGCTATTAATCAGCAACAACCAATGAGAAGTTAGTTTTTTACTGGGTTATGGCAGTTAGATCACATCTGATTGGTTGCTGCAAATTAATAGCACAGGCAAACCTTTGCACCTTTTATTGCATCACTTCCTTAATGTAATTGTACGAGGTATGTTATCTCTTTTATACCGTATATTGGACTGAAAACACCACCATCAGTAAAGCTGTTATAATACATAAGTGTCATATTTTATAATGGGGAGGTGCAGTGGTATATATCCTTATAAAAACCACTCAGCAATGTCACTAAGTGACTCATTTCTTATATCCCCCTGCCCCTCCCATTCCAGTGATCATGCCTAAACAATTGCAGATTTTTGAATTAGGTAGCTTGAATTTTTAAAAAAAATTTTTAAATGGCAAATGGGGGCAAGGCTATAATTTAAAATGCAATTGGGAGGAAGGAATCAGAAACTTAGGTATAATAAGAAATATTGCACCTGTTTCAGTTCCCCTTCACATAATAATGTCAGAATTATTACCACACCTTGTAGTTCCCTGCAGACAAGTGCTTTTATACGGCCAGGGAACTGGCGTAATATCCTTATATTACACCGTAGGGGGCGCATTATGTATTACATAAGGCTAGGGATTTAGAATGGGGAGTAGGAAGACCTTTTTAGTATATAAATAGTTCATTGCTGTTCCTATTGGAGAGTTACGATGTAGATATGACTCACTGGAATCCGTCCACTCCTCCTTATCTATATTGTTACTCAAACAGTGAAACAAACAGGACAGGGAGAAGAGGGTGAGAGTGCCGATGCTCGACCCATCCTTTACTTTCCAATAGGAATGGCAATTATTTATATACTAAAAAGGGCTTCCCATATAAATTACTAATACGGGGAGGGGAGAGAGTGTGTCTGTGCTGGTTTTTTTTTTTTTTTTGGTTGGCCTTATGTATTATAAGAAATAATAAGCTACCTACAGTGTAATATACAGATTTCCTTCACCTTGAAATTCCATGCCCTATATAAAAGCACTCTACCTACGGCCTTGTGCTTATATATGGTCATGTATATGGAAACGTATATAGGAACAGGGATTCCTATATAAATGACTAATACAGGGAGAGGGAGTGTGTCTGTGCTGGTTTTTTTTTTTTTCCTTGCATGGCTGGCCTTGTGTATTATAAGAAATAATACGCTACCTGCAGTGTAATATATGGATTTACTCCACTTTGGAGTTCCATGCCCTGTATAAAAGACACCTTCTGCAAGGAGCGAGTCTTCCTATTGGCCTCGCCAATGCACTTTAGTTCTCCTTTAACCCAGAACAGACCAGTACAGTATCAGTCTAGCTCTTAGACTTGTCTAGTCCAGTAGGCACAGTGCTGTTGTCTCCGCAAATCAACCCATTGGCACTGCCATGTTTACTCATTGTTTGTCCTGGAATCCAAATAAAAAGAACATAGAGCGGAACAGGATGTAGGATTGGTTGGGGCAGTACAGGGACTCAGAATTCACTTACCAGGTGTCCCGTGTGACTGCACTGGTAGCCCAACCCTGCTGGCTTCCCTAATCACAGAGAATTGGAAGGTTTTGATTCTGAAGCTTTGAGTTGTCCAGTAGGGGGAGCAGTTGGCATATTATCACTCATTATCATTCATTTTTATTTGCGTGCTGTAAGTAATGAACTTCCATCATTCTGATTTACAGCACTGAGATAAAAGATACAACCCCCCCACCTAAAAAAAACAGACCAGAACGGAGACCGTAAAACAGAACAAAAGTCTTTTCCTTTGTGTTTATGGTTCCCATATCATAAATACAGACCCAATCCTGTAACCCACAGCAATCAGATTTGCTTTACTGCTCACACATGTGCACCCATGTTAATAAATGGTCACGTCTTCTCTTTTCTTCCACCCATTTTAGGCTGTATCTTCTTCCATGTAATACAAACATGCAGGACATATCAGATGTTAGCTTTCAAATGTTAAATAAGATCTGATTGGTTGGGGTAAAATTAGCACCATTTTAAACAATCAGAACTTTTATTGAATCTCCCTGCATGTTCCTGAGAAGCATGCCATCTTCTAGCTAGGGAATCCATGTATCGGAGAAGCGTGCCATCTTCTAGCTAGGGAATCCATGTATCGGAGAAGCGTGCCATCTTCTAGCTAGGGAATCCATGTATCGGAGAAGCGTGCCATCTTCTAGCTAGGGAATCCATGTATCGGAGAAGCATGCCATCTTCTAGCTAGGGAATCCATGTATCGGAGAAGCGTGCCATCTTCTAGCTAGGGAATCCATGTATCGGAGAAGCGTGCCATCTTCTAGCTAGGGAATACATGTATCGGAGATGCGTGCCATCTTCTAGCAAGGGAATCCATGTATCAGAAAAGTGTGCCATCTTCTAGCTAGGGAATCCATGTATCGGAGAAGCGTGCCATCTTCTAGCTAGGGAATCCATGTATCAGAGAAGTGTGCCATCTTCTAGCTAGGGAATCTATGTATCGGAGAAGCATGCCAAATTCTAGCTAAGGAATCCATGTATCGGAGATGCGTGCCATCTTCTAGCAAGGGAATCCATGTATCGGAGAAGCGTGCCATCTTCTAGCTAGGGGTTCCATGTATCGGAGAAGCGTGCCATCTTCTAGCTAGGGAATCCATGTATCGGAGAAGCGTGCCATCTTCTAGCTAGAGAATCCATGTATCAGAGAAGCGTGCCGTCTTCTAGCTAGGGAATCCATGTATCGGATAAGCGTGCAATCTTCTCGCCTAGGAATCAATGTATCGGAGAAGATGCCATCTCTAGCTAGGGAATCCATGTATCGGAGAAGCATGCCATCTTCTAGCTAGGGAATCCATGTATGGCAGAAGCATGCCATCTTCTAGCTAGGGAATCATGTATCGGGAAGCTGCCATCTTCTAGCTAGGGAATCCATGTATTGGAGAAGCTGCCACTTCTAGCTAGGGAATCCATGTATCTGAGAGGTGCCATCTTCTAGCTGGGAATATGTATCGGAGAAGCATGCCATCTTCTAGCTAGGGAATCCATGTATCGGAGAAGCGTGCCATCTTCTAGCTAGGGAACCATGATCAGGAGATGCATGCCATCTTCTAGCTAGGGAATCCATGTATCGGAGAGCGTGCCATCTTCTAGCTAGAGAATCCATGTATCGAGAAGTTGCCATCTTCTAGCTAGGGAATCCATGTATCGAGAAGCGTGCCATCTTCTAGCTAGGGAATCCATGTATCGGAGAAGCATGCCATCTTCTAGCTAGGGAATCCATGTATCGGAGAAGCATGCCATCTTCTAGCTAGGGAATCCATGTATCGGAGAAGCATGCCATCTTCTAGCTAGGGAATCCATGTATCGGAGAAGCATGCCTTCTAGTAGGGAATCCATGTATCGGAGAAGCATGCCATCTTCTAGCTAGGGAATCCATGTATCGGAGAAGCGTGCCATCTTCTAGCTAGGGAATCCATGTATCGGAGAAGCGTGCCATCTTCTAGCTAGGGAATACATGTATCGGAGAGCGTGCCATCTTCTAGCAAGGGAATCCATGTATCAGAAAGTGTGCCATCTTCTAGCTAGGGAATCCATGTATCGGAGAAGCGTGCCATCTTCTAGCTAGGGAATCCATGTATCAGAGAAGTGTGCCATCTTCTAGCTAGGGAATATGTATCGGAGAAGCATGCCAATTCTAGCTAGGAATCCATGTATCGGAGATGCGTGCCATCTTCTAGCAGGGAATCCATGTATCGGAGAAGCGGCCATCTTCTAGCTAGGGGTTCCAGTATCGGAGAAGCGTGCCATCTTCTAGCTAGGGAATCCATGTATCGGAGAAGCGTGGCCATCTTCTAGCTAGAGAATCCATGTATCAGAGAAGCGTGCCGTCTTCTAGCTAGGGAATCCATAGGAGAAGCGTGCCATCTTCAGCTAGGGAATCCATGTATCGGAGAGCATGCCATCTTTAGCTAGGGAACCATGTATCGGAGAAGCATGCATTTCTAGCTAGGGAATCCATGTATCGGAGAAGCATGCCATCTTCTAGCTAGGGAATCCATGTATCGGAGAAGCATGCCATCTTCTAGCTAGGGAATCCATGTATTGGAGAAGCGTGCCATCTTCTAGCTAGGGAATCCATGTATCTGAGAAGTGTGCCATCTTCTAGCTAGGGAATCTATGTATCGGAGAAGCATGCCATCTTCTAGCTAGGGAATCCATGTATCGGAGAAGCGTGCCATCTTCTAGCTAGGGAATCCATGTATCAGAGATGCATGCCATCTTCTAGCTAGGGAATCCATGTATCGGAGATGCGTGCCATCTTCTAGCTAGAGAATCCATGTATCAGAGAAGTGTGCCATCTTCTAGCTAGGGAATCCATGTATCAGAGAAGCGTGCCATCTTCTTAGGGAATCCATATGAGAAGCGTGCCATCTTCTAGCTAGGGAATCCATGTATCGGAGAAGGTGCCATCTTCTAGCTAGGGAATTCAGTATCGGAGAAGCGTGCCATCTCTAGCTAGGGAATCTATGTATCGGAGAAGCATGCCAAATTCTAGCTAGGGAATCCATGTATCGGAGATGCGTGCCATCTTTAGCAAAGAATCCATGTATGGAGAAGCATGCCATCTTATGCTAGGGAATCCATGTATGGAGAAGCATGCCATCTTCCTAGCTAGGGAATCCATGTATCGGAGAAGCGGGCCATCTTCTAGCTAGGGAATCCATGTATCGGAGAAGCGTGCCATCTTCTAGCTAGGGAATACATGTATCGGAGATGCGTGCCATCTTTAGCAAGGGAATCCATGTATCAGAAAAGTGTGCCATCTTCTAGCTAGGGAATCCATGTATCGGAGAAGCGTGCCATCTTCTAGCTAGGGATATATGTATCGAGAAGAATGCCAAATTCTAGCGGGAATCCATGTATCGGAGATGCGTGCCATCTTCTAGCAAGGGAATCAGGTATCGGAGAAGCGTGCCATCTTCTAGCTAGGGGTTCCATGTATCGGAGAAGCGTGCCCTCTTCTAGCTAGGGAATCCATGTATCGGAGAAGCGTGCCATCTTCTAGCTAGAGAATCCATGTATCAGAGAAGCGTGCCGTTTTACTAGGGAATCCATGTATCAAAGCATGCCATCTCTAGCTAGGGAATACTGTTCGGAGAAGCATGCCATCTTCTAGCTAGGGAATCCATGTATCGAGAAGCATGCCATCTTCTAGCTAGGGAATCCATGTATTGGAGAAGTGCCATCTTCTAGCTAGGGAATCCATGTATCTGAGAAGTGTGCCATCTTCTAGCTAGGGAATCTATGTATCGGAGAAGCATGCCATCTTCTAGCTAGGGAACCATTGATCGAAGAGCGTGCCTCTTCTAGAGGAATCCATGTATCAGAGAATGCCATCTTCTAGCTAGGGAATCCATGTATCGGAGATGCGTGCCATCTTCTAGCTAGGAATCCATGTATCAGAGAAGTGGTGCCCTCTCTAGCTAGGGATCCATGTATCAGAGAAGAGTGCCATCTTCTAGCTAGGGAATCCATGTATCAGAAGCGTGCCATCTTCTAGCTAGGGAATCATGTATCGAGAAGCGTGCCATCTTCTAGCTAGGGAATCCATGTATCGGAGAAGCGTGCCATCTTCTAGCTAGGGAATCTATGTATCGGAGAAGCATGCCAAATTCTAGCTAGGGAATCCATGTATCGGAGATGGTGCCATTCTAGCAAGGGAATCCATGGATCGGAGAAGATGCCATCTTCTAGCTAGGGAATCCATGTATCGGAGAAGCATGCCATCTTCTAGCTAGGGAATCCATGTATCGGAGAAGCGTGCCATCTTCTAGCTAGGGAATCCATGTATCGGAGAAGCGTGCCATCTTCTAGCTAGGGAATACATGTATCGGAGATGCGTGCCATCTTCTAGCAAGGGAATCCATGTATCAGAAAAGTGTGCCATCTTCTAGTAGGGAATCCATGTATCGGAGAAGGTGCATCTTCTAGTAGGGAATCTATGTATCGGAGAAGCATGCCAAATTCTAGCTGGGATCATGTATCGGAGATGCGTGCCATCTTCTAGCAAGGGAATCCATGTATCGGAGAAGGTGCCATCTTCTAGTAGGGGTTCCATGTAGCGAGAAGCGTGCCCTTCTAGCTAGGGAATCATGTATCGGAGAAGCGTGCCATTTCTAGCTAGAGAATCCATGTATCTGAGAAGCGTGCCGTCTTCTAGCTAGGGAATCCATGTATCGGAGAAGCGTGCCATCTTCTAGCTAGGGAATCCATGTATCGGAGAAGCATGCCATTTTAGCTAGGGAATCCATGTATCGGAGAGCATGCCATCTTCTAGCTAGGGAATCCATGTATCGGAGAGCATGCCATCTTTAGCTAGGAATCCATGTATTGAGAAGCGTGCCATCTTCTAGCTAGGGAATCCATGTATCTGAGAAGTGTGCCATCTTCTAGCTAGGGAATCTATGTATCGGAGGAGCATGCATCTTCTAGCTAGGGAATCCATGTATCGGAGAAGGTGCCATCTTCTAGCTAGGGAATCATGTATCAGAGATGCATGCCATCTTCTAGCTAGGGAATCCATGTATCGGAGATGCGTGCCATCTCAGCTAGAGAATCCATGTATCAGAGAAGTGTGCCATCTTCTAGCTAGGGAATATGTATCAGAAAGCGTGCCATCTTCTAGCTAGGGAATCCAGTATGAGAAGCGTGCCATCTTCTAGCTAGGGAATCCATGTATCGGAGAAGCGTGCCATCTTCTAGCTAGGGAATCCATGTATCGGAG
Organism: Hymenochirus boettgeri; assembly: GCA_019447015.1. Taxonomy (NCBI): domain Eukaryota; kingdom Metazoa; phylum Chordata; class Amphibia; order Anura; family Pipidae; genus Hymenochirus; species Hymenochirus boettgeri. The sequence continues at coordinate 82,527,700 of CM033476.1, read as the reverse complement.
AAGCGTGCCATCTTCTAGCTAGGGAATCTATGTATCGGAGAAGCATGCCAAATTTAGCTAGGGAATCATGTATGGAGATGCGTGCATCTTCTAGCAAGGGAATCCATGTATCGGGAAGCATGCCATCTTCTAGCTAGGGAATCCATGTATCGGGAGAGCATGCCATCTTCTAGCTAGGGAATCCATGTATCAGAGAGCGTGCCATTTAGCTAGGGAATCCATGTATCGGAGAAGCGTGCCATTTCTAGCTAGGGAATACATGTACGGGAGATGGTGCATCTTCTAGCAAGGGAATCCATGTATCAGAAAAGGTGCCATCTTCTAGCTAGGGAATCCATGTATCGGAGAAGCGTGCCATCTTCTAGTAGGGAATCTTGTATCGGAGAAGCATGCCAAATTTAGCTAGGGAATCCATGTATCGGAGATGCGTGCCATCTCTAGCAAGGGAATCCATGTATCGGAGAAGCGTGCCATCTTCTAGCTAGGGGTTCCAGTATCGGAGAAGCGTGCCATCTTCTAGCTAGGGAATCCATGTATCGGAGAAGCGTGCCATCTTCTAGCTAGAGAATCCATGTATCAGAGAAGCGTGCCGTCTTCTAGCTAGGGAATCCAGTATCGGAGAAGCAGTGCCATCTTCTAGCTAGGGAATCCATGTATCGGAGAAGCATGCATCTCTAGCTAGGAATCCTGTATCGGAGAGCATGCCATCTTCTAGCTAGGGAATCCATGTATCGGAGAAGCATGCCATCTTCTAGCTAGGGAATCCATGTATCGGAGAAGCTGCCATCTTCTAGCTAGGGAATCCATGTATGGAGAAGCGTGCCATCTTCTAGCTAGGGAATCCATGTATCTGAGAAGTGTGCCATCTTCTAGCTAGGGAATCTATGTATCGGAGAAAGCATGCCATCTTCTAGCTAGGGAATCCATGTATCGGAGAAGCGTGCCATCTTCTAGCTAGGGAATCCATGTATCAGAGATGCATGCCAATTCTAGCTAGGGAATCATGTATCGGAGATGCGTGCCATCTTCTAGAGAATCCATGTATCAGGAAGTGGCCATCTTCTAGCTAGGGAATCCATGTATCAGAGAAGCGTGCCATCTTCTAGCTAGGGAATCCATGTATCTGAGAAGCGTGCCATCTTCTAGCTAGGGAATCCATGTATCGGAGAAGCGTGCCATCTTCTAGCTAGGGAATCCATGTATCGGAGATGCGTGCCATCTTCTAGCTAGGGAATCCATGTATCAGGAGAAGCGTGCCATCTTCTAGCTAGGGATCCATGTATCGGAGAAGCGTGCCGTCTTCTAGCAGGGAATCCATGATCTGAGAAGCATGCCATATTCTAGCTAGGGAATCCATGTATCGGAGAAGCATGCCATCTTCAGCTAGGAATCCATGTACGGAGATGCGTGCCATTTCTATCTGGGAATCCATGTATCGGAGAAGCGTGCCATCTTCTAGCTAGGGAACCATGGATCGGAGAAGCATTGCCATCTCTAGCTAGGGAATCCTGTATCGGAGAAGCGTGCCAATCCTCTAGTAGGGAGTCCATGTATCAGAGATGCGTGCCATCTTCTAGCTAGGGAATCCATGTATCGGAGATGCGTGCCATCTTCTAGCTAGAGAATCCATGTATGAGAGAAGCGTGCCATCTTCAGCTAGGGAATCATGTATCAGAGAAGCGTGCCATCTTCTAGCTAGGGAATCCATGTATCGGAGAAGCGTGCCATCTTCTAGCTAGGGAATCCATGTATCGGAGATGCGTGCCATCTTCTAGCTAGGGAATCCATGTATCGGAGAAGCGTGCCATCTTCTAGCTAGGGAAGCTTAGACTTAAGCGATTGTGGGGGGTGACGCACAATGTGTATGCGTGGCTGTTTCGGGAGATAATCGAGCTGTGCCTGGGCACTTTGCCGGGTGAAACGCCTGTTCAGTCAGAGATCGTTGCCCAACCGGCCGGGCAGATCTTCAACCAAACTGCCGCTTTGGCCGACAAAGTGCCCATACATGCATTATCTGCTGAAATGGCCACGCATACACATTGTGTGTCGCGGGTCGGCCCCTGCAATTATATATTACATATGTGTGTATGAGGCTTTAAACTTTCTCTTTCTAGTTGTACCTTTTGGGGACATTATCAAGATTATGAAGGATAAATAAATCAGCGATCCCAAGAAGGGACGAAATTCCCATTTGGCACTTCAGGTGAGTTCCCAGGTGCGCAAGCTTGCTAGAGGCAGAGACAGCCTTTAGTCTTCAATGTGTTGAACAATTGATCACATTAAATTATTGCGCATGGTTCGTTTACATTTGACCAATAATATTTTGAGATCATGTTGACCAATCGGGTAAGGTTGAAATATTGGACTTTGTACCCAGCCTTACATGCAGCCGTTAGCCAGGACTAAATTTGCGCAAGCTGCTTGTATTTCTTGTGCTTTACCTGGCTCTGGCTACCTCACTCTTCTGCTTGACTGGCTGTTCATATTAATATTTATTACACAGAACAACATATTCTACGTATTGAGTGAGCAGCAATTTCAGGTTCTGCAATGGTCTTTCTTATTCCCAGGATGGACACCAACATAATCCAACGCAATTGCCCCTTTATGGGTAAAGTGTTACCGCAGTTATGAGTATTTCGAGGCCGACTAACGTTCACCATTGGGCATGAGACTTGTTGGCAAATGTCCCTCACCCACGGTCGGACCCCTGTACTGATGTACAGTCCCCTTGCTTTATACTTTACATAGGGAATCGTTCGGAACTGTGTTGGGGAATTTTAAAAAATCTTAAAGCTTTTGTCCTACATCATTGAGAGATCTTTGCTGTGTGTACCCAGCTTAAAACTGTAATTTCTACCGATTGGCTGTTGGGTGGTCCAACATGCTCAGATCTCTACTGAGAAACTAACGGACACTATTAGGGGTCCTGCAAACAGAAAGTCAGTACTTGAGATCATGATCATTGAAAATACCTATTTCTTGAAAGCATGAGTATTTGTGCTAAACTTCCCCTTTAATTCAACCATTAATGGGCATTTACTAGACCAGTCATAGAGAAAATAACTTTTTTGTTAAACTGCGTTTCTTCTGACTCCACCTTGCTCTGTGTGTGCCTGTGTTTAATATGTGTCCTCTATAAAGGGACTAGTAAGGACTATGAGAGATATTCCATGATCACCTTTTAGTGATAATTAATAAATAATAAAATGATTACGTGTGAGGTTCACCTGCTTGGCTGGAGTTATTGTAGTGATAGGGCCAGGTGTGGATCTGAGCTAAATCCTAACTCCGACACTAATCCTGGGTGCTCCTGTTTTGTACCAATCCACGTCCAAAATAACAGCAAATCCAGGGAATCATGTCCAGGGTGGCATTTAATATGGGGGACCTGTGCGACAGGTTGCATTACCAGGGGGTGCCAGCCGGAAGTCTTAGGTCACGGACTTGTGCATCAGTGCCACAGCCCCCCCAGTTATGATCCTGCAGATCAAATATATGTATCAAGCACCATCCCACAGACAAAGCCACAACACACATTTGCCTGTATGCTGTTGTCCATGCATTTAGTATGTTACGTGTTACGTAATGATGTACGCACGATATATACAAGCACGCACTGCAGATACCGAAAGACAGTAAATGCCGGTGTCGGACTTGATTTAAAGCAGGCCAAGCCAAGCAGCATTCAGCAGCGTATTGTATGTGCCATGGGGGGTGTTTTGGAGGGGGTGATAGGCGCCAGTATCAAACCTTGCACAGGGTGCTATTAATCCTAAAGGCTTATACACACGCTCAATTTTCAAGTGAGGCACGACACCCAACGGCAGAACGGCACACCCGACGAACGCCCGTTCGTCCGAGAATTGTCCGTGTGTATGTGCTCAGTCGGGGATCCCTGACCGAGCGCATACAAATGGACGAAACAGCCATTCGTCGGGTGTGCCACTCTGCCGTCGGGGGTCGTGCCTCGCTCGAAAGATTGAGCATCTGTACAAGCCTTTAGACCAGCTCTGATCATGTCGTTGTCACATTTATAATTCTCCTAATTCCCCCGGAAAGTTCAGGCACAATTGACAAGAGTCCATCCTTGCTGAACAACAAGTGTTATATGAAAAGGAATTTGTGGATGAGAAGTGCAGAGAACAGGGAAAGGATAAAAGGCGAGGGGGGGGGTAACAGATACAAAGCTGGAGGAGAAAAGGGGAGGAATAGACTCTTCTTCCAATTAGCATTTTAGGTTTGACTGACAGCCCCGTGCTGTGGGTGGGTTCCCTTACCTTTTCCCAGTGCTTTGGGATTGGCTGCATAGTGACATTCAGCATTTCAGTCCCTATCTTATTACAGATAGGGAGGGTATATAATGCACCTACATCCAAAGCCCCTTAAAAAGACACAGAGAGAGGAAGGACATCCCCAATGTCCTATAGGATGCCCCTCATTCCCTTTTAAATTCTCCTCACTTCCCCAACACCTGCTGGATTCTTTCAGGACCATTTATGCCCCCATGGACAGACTTAACATCTTGCACTTTCTCTGGATCTTCTCCTCTGCCCCCGTACTGGCAGGTTACCCCATTTGGTGGTGAGTGTTTTCTCTTACCCTTTAACCTTCCTCATCCATCCCACTTCTTACTGTAAAAGTCTCTAACATATCCCATACTAATTCTACTCAATCTTTCCAATTTATAAATCGTTTCTCCTTTTAATCCAATTAAATCTGAATCGTGGATTCCTAATCCTAGTCCTATATTCCTCATATTATAAAGCCAAATTATATTCAGTACTGTAAAGTGCGGTTCATGTCAGGAGTGTTGGGGACCTTGTAATACTAATGTGTTAAAACAGAACTAGTCAATGAATAGAGATAGAAACACAAGAAATTTGCACTTGTGTCGTTAAAAAAACAAATTCACAAATAACAGAAAAAGCAATTATCTGGGTTATAATTTATACAAAACTGAGCTAATGTAAGAGCAAAAAGTATAGCAACTCTATATTGTTATATCTATATAATAATAAAACTCTTTGTCCAAGAAGTACAAAGTATTTTTGTATCCGGTGTATTTACGTAATGACAAAATCCGTAAAATAATGTTTTTTTATTTTCTCATAAACATTCATTCAAAAAAGCAGTGGCAACTTTTGGGAGACATTGCCCATACAACCCCCCCCCCCCCCCCCACCACCTTAATTCCCAAAAGGTTGATGGAGGTAATAAATGTTAGCGTTCTAATCTGCAGCTCCTCTAACCATCTATGAACGTTGAATGAGATTGTTTACTCACAGAAAAATGTTTAAGAAAACACAGATATAATACCGGTAAATTGTCCCTTTGGAGCAGATCCAACAAAAAAAAGTAAAAATTGTTTCATCGTTTGTTTACCTAGATTTCAACGAGTCCATTCGCATTTTATTTAATTTATGAGAAATGATATTTTGTTCCATGGAAATCTTTTAAAAAGAAAGTCATTACTATATAGTACTGAATTCTCAAATTTCATTCGAAAAGAATTCAATAAGGATTTGATCAATTGATTTTTTGTTTTGATTATAAAAACAAACTTTTTGGTTGTTTACTAAGTAAACGCTAATGGAACATTCTTGACGTATCTTTCCAGATGAAATAATTATTTTATTAAGTGTACTTTGAACAATTAAGTGTAGCAGAATATAAATATGAACAGCAAATCTCTGTGAAATTCACCAGTCCACATGCACTGACTTATTTAAACTTTTTATTAATGGAGAAAAAAAGGTTAAATTGCCTGTGCTGTTTTTTTTATTATTAACAATGGAAATCAGCCATTGATCCTATGAAATAAAGACAAATGTCTGTGTGTTTAAACCACCTTCAAAATGTATTACATTTAAACCTCAACTGGCGACACACGGGATGATATTTCTGATTGATTCAATCATTTTAATCTAATCTTAAAAAGAAACAATTCCCGTTTAACCTTCTGATCGGACGACTACTTGTCAATTTCAAGCAATTCATTGAATTGAATTAAATAAATGAATGAATTTAATTAAAAGATATCAGACAGAGTGGCCAAAGCATCAGTGAAATCTGCTTTATGTTGGTGCAAGTGCATTGGTATCTACATCCTAAATCATTGTCTATTGGGAAGTAACGATAGTATGTACCATCCAGGACCTGATCAAGCCATATATAGCTAGCCTTACAGGATATTGCCTTCAGTTGTGTCTGTACTGTATATCACTCACCTCTTTAGAGTGTAAGCTCTTTAAGACATAGACATGTTGCTGTTCCAAAGCGTTGTACATCCCCCATGATGTAATTATATTCTTAAAATGTATTTATTCATGTAATCCCTTTGCACAATTCTGTGATTGTTTTCATCCCTGTTCACTTTGGTAGCTGTAGATAAATAAACACACACATAAATAAGTGCACTATTAACCAATAATATTTTTATATGGTGGGGGGTGGTAAGATAAATTGGCAATCTGTATAAAATGATCTGTATTGTTTTATATTACTTTTCAATTCATTTGATCCTATGTTGGTTTGGTTGGGAACTTTATTTTCTTTTCCAGTTACCTGCATGGCAATTACACACCGACCAGCACAGTTACTACAGCCAATCACAAATAGTTTATTCTGTGCCACCCACCACCACCACCACTTTACCCGATTAGAAAATTCTCAGCTCCAGCCTTATCTGAGCGTATTAGGGAGAGCTGACATTTGGAGTAAAATGAGAGACAGACAGTGTTGAATATTGCTCTTATGTGTGAATTGAACCAGTCTGCCAGCCAGTCCACCAGTTAGCTGGCAAGCCGACATTGATTTTTAGATATAAATGTGAGTTAATACATATGGTTGGCTGTTCATACACTGTTTCCCTTTGACAGTTTTTGTAAATTACTTAATTTAACTTTAATTTAATTGTATTTATATTGTACATTCCTGTGCCATTTCCCAGATTTCTATGCATTGTTTACACTATTACTATGGGTGTTAGCCATAACTCAGGGGTGTCAAACCTTCAGCCTTACAGATGTTGGCACACTACAAGTCTCACCAGGATGCAGTAGCATGGGATGCTGGAAGTTGTAGTTGTGCAAATATCTGGAGAGAATTCTGGTGTTCCACTGTAAAAATAGTGACATACTAATGATTTTCTCTAAATGCAGACAGGGTTTAGACTTTATAGACAGACTTAGAAATAGAGATAAAACTGCTTGGTTTTGCTGTGTTGACAGCAATTTCAGAAAACTTGGTAACATTTCATGGACAAACTTATTAAAGTCTATGTGAGGTGAAAGTTTACAATGAATACAATTTATTTTATATAAATGTACGAAGAAGTGATCGCATTGTGATACCGGAATTTTGGTAGTTTGGGTTAAAATATCAAGTTTTTTGGCTATTTTTGCCATCAACGGCAATATTTTGGATGAATGGTCGATCCGTATGCACCCAGCCTTATGGAGGCCAATAAAACACCAATACCATTTGTACAATCGCGGCACTATGCAATTGACATTGATTCGATATAGAATTTTAAGCGTGTCTCAAAAAATCAAATGAAAATCAGATGATTGGTAAGTGTATGGCCTCTAATAAACTGTACAGTTAGAGAAGATTAAGCATGAGACACACCTAGCACCTGGGACAATAGAGGGTAACATAACAGTATTGGACAGTTGTATTTGGGGGTGTAACTACCAGGGAGCATTCTGGGAGCCTGGGGGGCACAATCTTCTTACTTCCTCTATAACAGGTACAGACAGAAAACCATTGTAGATGAAGGGGCCACCACTGGTTGTATTAACAGTGTGGGAATTAAAGAGGGTTATATGTAGAACCTCTATGACAATACATTAAGTAAAATTAAATGGATAGTGGTGCCCTGAAAAATTAATTGGCAGAAACCACATACATGAAATTGCTGGTTTGTGTTTTATTGGTAAAAAATAGAGCTAAATAGCACAATTTCCTTGTGCAACTTTGGGTGTCTCAAACAATCTAGTCTGCATTGCTAGGCTGGATTACTGGCTAAAGAATATACTCAACAGACTATGGGGGTTATTCAATAAAAGTTCTTATCGTTTACAATCGTGCTAATTTAGCCCCAACCAATCAGATGTTAGCTTTCAAATGTTACATAAGTTCTGATTGGTTGGGGCAAAATTAGCACAATTTTAAACGATAAGAACTTTTATTGAATCTCCCTGTATGTGTAGTATAGGCAGGGATATAAATACAAGGGGGATAAAGCACAGGGGGGGCCCAGAAACCAAGGGGCCCCCATCTTCTTATTTTTCCTATGACAGATACAGTCTCCTCCCAAAAAAAACACTGTGGATGAAGCAGGGATAGGGGCCCCATTATAGTTTTGCTAGGGGACCCAGTGATTCCTAGTTCCGCCACTGAATATATGGTAGCTCCCATTCATGTTAATAAAAGGACAAATTAATATTAGTGTGCCATTGTAAGCTCTTCAACTCGATGTTGCAATCTTGTGGTGTTGATTTCACTGCCCTTATAGGATTACTGTGATACCCAGCTGGCTGACATAGGATGGGTAGGGAGTAGGTAATATCCGGGGCATTCTAATCTTCATTGTTTAAGGATTAGGTTTTGGGATGAGCAGTATTGTATAGGAAGGCTCTGTCTGGATAAGATACACTAAAGATTGCGGATCTTAAGCCATTTGTAATGAGGTCTCTCTGAGAAACAGGAGAGAAGACTCACTAATGCATGGAGAAGATCCAAGAAGGGGTAGAGGGCTGAGATGAAGGGGGTGGGGGAAATGATCTATTCCCATTTAAAAAAAATTCTAGTTTGGTAACAATGATAAGTTTCTGGAGAGAGTGAATAGAAAGTTGATGGAGATGAAGTCTGGGGAAAAGTCTACTGGTCCAGGTTTACTAAATGGTCCAGAAATGAATCTACATGAATTGTTAGTTGAGGCATGGTCCCCCTATTTTCTCTCTGCTGTGGTCTTACCCTGGTGTTGGTTTGCTTGCTGGTTGCAGGTGCCAGTCACAGCCTACATGCCAGTAACCGGCGTGCCTCCTCTGTGGCTGTGTGAGTTCTGCAAGACAAGAACAGGGGAGGCCAGTGCTAGGCCAGTGCTAAAGTTAAGTATCAACAAAGTATAACAATCTCAGGGTTTGGAGTGGGGTGGAGAAGGTAAGGTATAGATTATAGTGGTGACATGCCCTTTAATGTATGAAAATCCAGTTAAAGGGAAGGTTCCCAATCTGCACTGTGTGTGAAGAATCAGTCGTTATAGGAATCCTGCTGTAAATAGCACTACAAGGCAGTTTGACAAATCTGCAATGACAAATGAATAAGATACCCAAGGTGACTGAGAGCTCTGTGTCTTTTCCATGCACGGCAGCGATAGAAAGGGGCCAGACCAACAGCGTCTTTTGTGATTGGCTGAGACGTAATATCTTAGCCAATCACTGGTGTCTAAGCCAATCACATACAAAAATAGCCTCCTCCCAGAAAACCACTCTGGATGAAGCAATGATAGGGGCCCCATTATAGTTTTGCTGGGGGCCCCGGTGATTCCTAGATACGCCATTGGTTAAATATCTGGTTACAAATACATGTAATAAAGTGGTAAGGTGATTAAAGGAACATGCATAATGATTAAGATGTACAAGCCATGTGTTAGGGCCAAACCATCCTTTATCCCTCCTTTGGAATGAATACATCCAAGTCTACATGACAAATATCATTATAATATGAGCAGTACTGTAGATGTGATGGTGTTCATTGCTATTACAGTTCCCAATATGAACCGTGAGGGTTATCATCATTAAAAAACAGATCCCGTGATGGTTGAATATTTGGTAGTTAAATTAAAGAGGTGACACAGAGAATTTATGGATAGAATGTTGGGTAGCAGCAGGGTAGCTGCTCCCATCATGCAAATTGAAAAGAATTGCACATGGCAGTGGCCTCCCCTGCAACACAAGTCTATGGCTGCACAGAGGGACGAGGGGAGCAGCACCATCAAATAATAATTATGTAACTAAATAAACTAATAAAAAAAAAAAAACAGATCTCAAAAAAAGGAACGTTAAGAGTTGTAGTTTATCTGCTACTGCTCCGCTCCAATTTGATTGTGTTGTGTGCATGTTGAATATGGGTAACGTGTTTGCAAAGTGAGTTCATGCTGTAATTGGTGCTTGTTTGCGAGATTTATGCATTTATAAAGTGGGGAATAATGGAAGGAAATCTTCACCACATACACCACATTACTTTTCATGTCTGAATCTTGGCTCACACCGATTGTGCTTTCTGATGACATCATCACAGGTAGCCAGGCTAACCGAGCTGCTACCAGAGAGTCAATTATATCAATATTAGTCACTCATTACCCCCCTGCAGCTCTGCGCCATGTGCAGACATCACATCCTGCCAAATGTGGCTTCCGGGCAGGATGGAGAGAAGGGGTCGGGAAAGGGGTGGGGTGGAGTTAGGGGCATGGCAGTGTGAATGACATGTAAAACATCACAAATGGGGCAGGGTTAGGGGTGTGTTAGCTGAAAGGGGGCGTTTCAGAGGCAGAGACTCCAGGTGACTGTGTCTTGCGGAAGTGTGGGAGATGTCCCCAAAATCTGGGAGACTCCCAGGAGGGGTGGGATACCTGCAGGTGGTTTCTGTAAGTGTAACTATTACAAGGGTATGTCCACCCTCCAAACTAAAATTTAACCAAATTACCCACCCCCAAACCGAGACCTAGCGAGATTTAATTGTATATAAAAAGTTTTTTGTGTTGATATTTATAGGTGAAAAGCGATTTTCAGGCTTAATTTACTCCTAAATAATTTGCCTTAGATGGGAGAAAATGCATGTTTGGGGACATGTCTGCATAACTACAGTAATGTGTTTATTATCATAACTACAGCAATGTGTTTATTACCATAACTACAGTAATGTGTTTATTATCATAACTACAGCAATGTGTTTATTATCATAACTACAGCAATGTGTTTATTATCATAACTACAGTAATGTGTTTATTATTATAACTACAGCAATGTGTTTATTATCATAACTACAGCAATGTGTTTATTACCATAACTACAGCAATGTGTTTATTATCATAACTACAGTAATGTGTTTATTACCATACTAACAGTAATTGTTTATTATCATAACTACAGTATGTGTTTATTATCATAACTACAGTATGTGTTTTTACCATCAAATACAGTAATGTGTTTATTACCATAACTACTGTAATGTTGTTTATTACCATAGCTCCAGTATGTGTTTATTATCATACTACAACAATTGGTTTTTTCATAACTACGATAGCTAAATAGTGTTATTATCATAACTACAGTAATGTGTTTATTATCATAACTACATCATGTGTTTATTATCCTAACACAAAGCAATGTGTTTATTACCATAACTCACAATGTTTTTATATCATAACTACAAGCAATGTGTTTTTATACCATAACTACAGTAATGGTTTTATTATCATAACTACAGTAATATGTTTTATTACCATACTAACAATGTGTTTAATTACCATAACTACAGCAATGTTTTACTATCATAACTACAGTATGTGTTTATTACCATAACTACCGTATGTGTTTATTATCATAACTACAGTAATGTGTTTTATTACCATAACTACAGTAATGTGTTTATTATCATAACTACAGTAATGTTGTTAACTTAAAGGTAGCAAGCAGTGCCGGGCGGCAACACCAGAGCCAGCATGGTATTGGTCTTGTATAAAGCGAGGTATGGATTCAAGGAGGAAATGTAATTTCTCCCTCTTTACAAAAGCATTGGTAAGGCCTCATTTGGGAATATGCAGTGCATTTTGGAATCCTGTGTACAAAAGGACTCTTTGAAATGGAAAGGGTTCAGAGAAGGGCAACTAAATAATAAGGGGATTGGGGGACTTGAATATGAAGAGAGACTGGAAAGTTACAATTATGTAACGCTGAGAAAAGCTCTTGCGTGGGGATATGATTAACTGTGTAAAATACATTAACGGGCCATACAATAAACTATCTGGGGCATTGTTCACCAATAGAACATGTCAAAGGACACGAGGACATCCCTTGAGACTTGAAGAAAAAGGTTTAGGCTTCAAGCTCGGAAAGGGTTTTTTCACTGTAGAACGTAAAGCTATGGAACTGTGTCTTCCAGTGGACTTTGTTATGGCAGGTTCATTGGTCATTTGTTCAAAAAAATCTGGATGAGTTTCTTCTGCAAACAGAATGTTACAAGTTACTGGTATTGATACATAAAGTAGAGTTGATCCAGGGAAATTTCCGATTGCCACTTGGAGTCAGGAGGAATTTTTCCCCCTTCATAATTTTGGTGGGTTTTTTTTTTTGCCTTCCTCTGGTCAACAGTTAGGCAGGGAAATGGGGATATTGCTAGATGGGTGGGACTGGATGGACGTATGTCTTTATTCAACCATCAAATACTATACTATACTAACTACAGTAATGTGTTTTATTATAACCCAAGTAATGTTTTTATACCATAACTACAGTAATGTGTTTATTATAACTACGTAAATGTGTTTATTATCATAACTACAGAATGTGTTTATTATATAACTACGTAATGTGTTTATTACATAACTACAGTAATGTGTTTATTACATAACACAGCAATGTGTTTATTACTACAGTAATGTGTGTTTATTATCATAACACAGTAATGTGTTTATTATTATAACTACAGTAATGTGTTTATTACATAACTACAGTAATGAGTTTTATTATCAATAACTACGTATGTGTTATTTATCAATACTACAGTATGTATTTATTAATTATATCATGTAATGTATTTATAACCATAACTACATAATGTGTTTATTATAACTACAGTAATGTGTTATTATCTAACCACAGTAATGTGTTTATTATCATAACTACATGTAATTGTTTATTATCAATAACTACAGTATGTGTTTATTTACCATAACTACAGTGATGTGTTTATTATCATCAACTAACGTGATGTTATTATCATAACTACAGTATGTGTTTATTATCATAACTACAGTAATGTGTTTATTCCATAACTACAGTAATGTGTTTTAATACCATAACTACAGTAATGTGTTTATTACATAACTACAGCAATGTGTTTTATTATAACACAGTAATATGTATCATAACTACGCAATGTGTTATTATAACTACAGTAATGTGTTTATTATCATAACTACAGTATATGTTTTTATTATAATAACTACGTAATGTTTATTACATACTACAGTAATGTGTTTATTATCATAAACTACCGTGTGTGTTTATTATCCATAACTACAGTGATGTGTTTATTATCATACTACAGTAATGTGTTTATTACCATACCTACAGTATGTGTTTATTATCATAACTACAGTAATGTTTTAATATCATAACTACATTAATGTGTTTATTATCATAACTACAGTAATGTGTTTTATTACCCATAACTACAGTATTTGTTTATTATCAATAACACACAGTAATGTGTTTATTATCATAACTACAGTAATTTTTTATTATAACTACAGTAATGTGTTTTATTATCAAACTACGTAATGTGTTTTATTATAACTACAGTAATGTGTTTAATTACTATAACTACGTAATGTGTTTATTATCATAACTACAGTATGTGTTATTATACTACCGTAATGTGTTTTATTATCATAACTACTGTATTATGTTTTATTATCATAACTCAGTAATGTGTTTTTATCATAACTACAGTAATGTGTTTATTCCCATAACTACAGTAATTTGTTTATTATCATAACTACAGTAATGTGTTTATTATCATACTACAGTAATTGTTTATTATACTACAGTAATGTGTTTATTATCATAACTACTGTAATGTGTTTTTTATTACCATACACTACAGTAATGTGTTTATTACATAACTACAGTATTTTTATTATCATAACTACAGATGTGGTTTATTATAACTACAGTAATGTGTTTATTATCATACATACGTAATGTGTTTATTATCATAACTACAGTAATGTGTTTATTATCATAACTACAGTAATGTGTTTATTACCATAACTACAGCATGTGTTTATATCAAACTACAGAATGTTATTATTATCATAACTACAGTAATGTGTTTATTATAACTACAGTAATGTTTTTATTATCATAACTACAGTAATGTGTTTTATTAATCATAACTACAGTAATGTGTAATATCATAACTACAGTAATGTGTTTATTTCCATACAACAGTAAGTGGTTTATCATAACTACAGTCAATGTGTTTATTATCATAACACAGTAATGTGTTTATTATATAACTACAGTAATGTGTTTATTATCATAACTACAGTAATGTGTTTATTATCATAACTACAGTAATGTTTTTATTATCATAACTACGTAATGGTTTATTATCAACTACAGTAATGTGTTATTCATAACTACAGAATGTGTTTTTACCATACACTACAGTAATGTGTTTATTATCATAACTACAGTAATGTGTTTATTACCATAACTACAGCATGTTTTTGTTATTACCATAACTACAGCAATGTTTTTATATCATAACTAACAGTAATGTGTTTATTTATTACATAACTACAGCAATGTGTTTATTATCATACTACAGCAATGTGTTTATTATCATAACTACAGCAATGTGTTTATTACATAACTACAACAATGTGTTTATTATCATAACTAGTAATGTGTTTTTCCATAACTACAAAATTGTTTATTATCATAACTAACACAGTATGTGTTTATTATAAACTACAGTAATGGTTTTTCTTTCATACTACAGTAATGTGTTTATTATCATACTACATAATGTGTTTATTTACCATAACTACAGTAATGTGTTATTATCATAACTACGTAATGTGTTTTATTATAATCTACACTGCAGTATGTGTTTATTACCATAACTACAGTAATGTGTTATATCATAACTACATAATGTGTTTATTATCATAAAAGATGCATCGTGTTTTATACCATAACTACAGTAATGTGTTTATTATCATAACTACATGCAATGTGTGTATTATCATAACTACAGTAATGGTGTTTATTATATAACTACAGTATGTGTTTATTATGTCATACTACAGTAATGTGTTTATTTATCATAACTACAATGTAGTGTGTTTATTATCAACTACAGTAATGTGTTTATTATCATAACTACAGTAATGTGTTTATTATCTCATAACTACTGTAAATGTGTTTATATAATACATACCACAGTAATGTGTTTATATTACCATAACTACAGCAATGTGTTTATTACCATAACTACAGTAATGTGTTTTATATCATAACTACAGTGTTTTTTATTACCATAACTACAGCAATGTGTTTGTTATTTACATAATACTACAGTCAATGTGTTTATTACATAACTACACAGATGTGTTTTATTACCATAAACTAACAAGCATTGTTTATTATCTAACTAAACAGCAATGTGTTTTATCTTATCATAACTACATCAATGTGTTTTATGATCATAACTACAGTAATTGTTGATTATCATACACAGTAATGTGTTTTATATCATAACTACAGTAATGTGTTTATTACCAAACTACAACTGTGTTTTTTATAATAACTACAGCAATGTGTTTATTATCATAACTAACAAGCATGTTTATTATCAATAACTACAGTAATGTGTTTATTACGTCATAACTACAACAATGTGTTTTATTATCATAACTACAGTAATGTGTATTACCATAACTACACAATGTTTTATTATCATACCTACAGTATGTATTCTAATATAGATGTTTATTATCATAACTACAGTAATGTGTTTATTATCATAACTACAATATGTGTTTAGTATCATAACTACAATAATGTGTTTATTATCATAACTACAGAATGTGTTTTTTTACCATAACTACAGTAATATGTGTTTATTACCATACCTCACATGATAATGTGTTTATTATCATAACTACAGTAATGTGTTTTATTATTATAACTACAGTAATGTGTTTATTAATTTGGGCTTCAAAAGCTAAATTCCTGTTCTTTCTATTTCTTCTTCTTCTCCGTTTATTCTTCCTCTTTTTGGACTGTATCTCCCTCCCACATTTTATGAGCTAGACACATGAAATTCGGTAAGATGTGCAGGCTTTATGAGAAGTGTGCTATCTTCTAGCTAAAGAATCCGCAGAAGCGTTACGGCGTTTATCTGCGAATTTTGGGACATTTTTCCCGTAGACTATAATGGTAACAATCCCAAATGTAGATATTTCAAAACATTTGTTTTCATGGTCATAAATACAAACGGGGAACCCCCCACCCCCACATAGACACAGGTACACTCACCCTACTGACCTACCTTTCCATTCCCATGGAAGCCATACTAAAGGGTACTTATAGTAAAAAAACTACTTTTTGATCAATCATCATGAAGTTAGTTTTATAGTCATACACATCCCTACTGACCTACCCTTCCATTCCTTGTGGCAGCCATACTTAATGGGTAAATAAAGTCAAAAAAACTAATTTTGATATATCCTCAATAAAGTTAGTTTTATGGTTGTAAACACAAAAAAGATATACCCCCTCAATCAGACCCGTACACACACCTACCAATCTCTTATCCATTATGTGGCAGCCATACTTAAAGGGTACCTTAAGTCAAAAAAATTAATTTAGATTTATCCTCAAAAAGATAGTTTTATGGTTTTAAACACAAAAAAGACATACCCCCCCTCACCAAGACCCAGGTACACATACCTACTGATTTACTTATCCATTACTGTGGCAGCCATACTTAAAGGGTAACTAAAGTCAAAAAAATTATATTGATCAATAATCAAAAAAGTTTTGTTTTTAACCCCCACAAGCACAATTACATACACCTACTGACCTACCCCTCCATTACTGTTGCAGCCATACTTAAATGGTAACTAAAGTAAAAAAAAAATAATTTTGATATATCTTCATAAAAGTTAGTTTTATGGTTTAAAACCAAAAATAATCCACCCCCTCAACCAGACTCAGTACACACACCTACCGACCTACTATCCATTACTGTGGCAGCCATACTTAAAGGGTAACTAAAGTAAAAAAAAAACTAATTTAGATTAATCCTCAATAAAACATAGTTTTATGGTTTGTAAACACAAAAAAGACATACCCCTACCCCTCAACCAACCCAGGTACCCACACCTACTGATTTACTTATCCATACTGTGGCAGCCATACTTAAAGGGAAACTTAAGTCAAAAAATTAATGTTGATCAATAATTTAAAAAAGTTTGTTTTTTAACCCCCATGTGGCGCAAGTATATACACTTACTGACCTACCCCTCCATTACTGTTGCAGCCATACTTAAAGGGTAACTAAAGACAAACATTTTTTTTGACCAATCATCAAAAAAGTTTGTTTTTTTAACCCCCACATGACACAAGTACATTCACCTACTGACCTACCTCTCCATTACTGTTGCAGCCATACTTAAAGGGTAACTAAAGTAAAAAAAAAGAATTTTGACCAATCATCAAAAAAGTTAGTTTTTTTAACACCCAACCTGAGACAGGTGTGTTTGTTATCATAACTACAGTAATGTGTTTATTATAACTACAGTGATGTGTTTATTATCATAACTACAGTAATGTGTTTATTACCATACTATATAATGTTGTTTATTTATAACTAGTAATGAGTTTATATCATACTACAATAATGTATTGATTAATGCATACTACAGTAATGTGTTTATTACAAAACTACAGAATGTATTACATACTACAGTTGTGTTTATTATCATAACTACAGTAATGTTTTTATATACTATAACTAACTAGTAAGATGTTTTTAGTTAACTACAGAAATGTGTTTATTTTTTAACTACAGTAAAAGTGTTTATTACCATAACTACAGTAATGGGGTTATTACCATAACTACAGTAATGTGTTTATTATCTAAATACATATGTGTTTATTATCATAACTACAGTAATTTGTTTATTACCATACTACAGTAAATTGTTTTTTCCATAACTACATAATGTGTTTATTACCATAACTACATATAGGGATATTATCATAAACTACAGTAATGTGTTTATTATACCACAGTAAGTGGTTTATATCATTATATAGTAATGTGTTTATTTACAAACTACAGTAATGTGTTTATTTTCATAACTACAGTAATGTCTATACATAACTACAGTAAAGTGGTTTATTATTATAACTACAGAAATATGTTTTATTTGTGTAACTACATAAAGTGTTTATTACCATAACTACAGTACATGTGTTTATTATCATTACTACATAATGTTATACCATGACACGTATGTGTTTATGTCAAACTACAGTAGTGTGTATTACCATAACTACAGTAATGTTGTTTATTATCATAACTACAGATGTGGTTTTTACAATAACTACACAATGTGTTTATTATCTAACTACAGTATGTGTTTGTGTTTATTACCCATAACTACAGCGATGTGTTTATTATCAATAACTACAGTTATGTGTTTCTTAGCATAACTACAGTAATGTGTTTTTATCATAACTACGCAATGTTTTTTCTACAGTAATGTGTTTATTATCATAACTACAGTAATGTGTTTATTATTATAACTACAGTAATGTGTTTATTAATTTGGCTTCAAAAAGCTAAATTCCTGTTCTTTCTATTTCTTCTTCTTCCGTTTTATTCTTCCTCTTTTTTGGACTGTATCTCCTCCCACAGTTTATGAGCTAGACACATGAAATTCGGTAAAGATGTGCAGGGCTTATATGAGAAGTGTGCTATCTTCTAGCTAAAGAATCCGCAGAAGCGTTACGGCGTTATCTGCGAATTTTGGGACATTTTTCCCGTAGACTATAATGGTAACAATCCTCAAATGTAGATATTTCAAAACAGTTTGTTTCATGGTCATAAATACAAACGGTGATACCCCCCACCCCCCACATAGACACAGGTACACTCACCTACTGACCTACCTTTCCATTCCCATGGAAGCCATACTTAAAGGGTAACTATAGTAAAAAAAACTAATTTTGATCAATCATCAATGAAAGTTAGTTATATAGTCATACACATCCCTACTGACCTACCCTTCCATTCCTGTGGCAGCCATACTTAATGGGTAAATAAAGTCAAAAAAACTAATTTTGATATATCCTCAATAAAGTTAGTTTTATGGTTGTAAACACAAAAAAAGATATACCCCCTCAAGTCGGCTGTGTTGGTTTGCCGATTGACTGGTTTCCCCTGCCAGGTGCCCCCCCTATTGGTGTGCTCAATGTCACAGGCCCCCTATCATCACTGCACCCTGCAAACACGAGCGTGCCCCGTCACCTCTATCTGTGCCGACCGCCTGTGAGTTCTGCAAGCAAAAGACACAGTGCGCGTCTCGTTTGAGCGGCCACGTGCTGGAGGAACCAAAGTTAAGTATCAACAAAGCTCTTCCCCTAGAAACAATCTCAGCGGTTGTGAGTGGGGGTGTGACGATTCACGTAACCGGCCTAAGGCCCGATAGACTTCTCTTAATCTCGTTCTGGGACATTTGCCTACTTGAATGCATGAACAATCCTATTCCTTAAAGGGAAGGCTCCCAAATACCTGCCCACTCGTGCTCTGAAAGACCCCCCCCTCTAGTACGCCTTCCAACTAGGCAATCTGAGCGCCCAACTTTCAATGCCCCCCTTACCTACATTGGCAGTTTGCACAATCTGCACATCACTCGTACAACTAGAATAATTGCATTTACTCCCACCGGCTGGATCTGACTTTGAGTATGGATGCCAGTGCTCTTCCTCACTGAACTTTTCTCCCCCCGGCTCTTATTTCCCCCAGCCCGCCCAGCGCATAGCACTAGGGAGCGCCCAGTACCCAATCACAGCGTCCTTTTGTGATTGTGCGAGGCCATTTCGCGTATCCATATCTTAGCCAATTGCACATCCTCCCGGTTGGTTTCCCCCCCCCCACAGCCTACACTTTTTCACCATACACACAATAAATAGCCCTTCCCCTCCCAGAAAACCACTGTCTGTGTATTGATTATCGCACTGATAATGTCCCTGCGCCCACACACTTGTATGCATTGTTGTCGCTGGGCGGCTCATCGGTTCGATTCCTCAGATACGCACCTATGCCCCCGTTTATACATAGTTTCCGGTCCACCTAATACAGTAAGGAAAGTCCGGAAGGTGATTAAAGGGACACATGCCAAACTGACTCAGCATGTTTACAACGACCATTGTGTTTACGCGCGCCTCCCCCCTCCCAAACATATAGTCATAACTATTCCCTCCGTTGACTCTTATGAACAATTCCCAAATGCTCTACATGCCACATCTAGCTTCTGTTTCTATACATAGCTGATGCAGTACATTCGATGCTGATGGCCTTGTTCAGTCGCTACTTACAGTTCCCATCATGAACCCGTGGAGGCGTATTCATTATTAAAAATCCAGATCCCGTGGTCGGTTTCGAATCCACTTTCGGTAGTTACAATTTAAAGACCCCTCCGGGTGACCACATTTGCAGAATTATGGACCGAATGTTCGCCCTCTTGTCTTAGTTATATGGTCAGGTGTCCCCCCCGCGTACGCTGACCCTCCTCATCTGCAAATTGAACAAGAACTGGCTCATACTTGGCCTCGCTCCGGACTCATACCTCCCGCACAACATATCACAACGCCTTCTTACTGCTGTTCACAGAGGAGAGGGCGCACACATCCAAAATAATAATTATGTAACTAATAAACTAATAAAAAAAAAAAACGATCTCAAAAAAAGGAACGTTAAGAGTTGTAGTTTATTGCTACTGCTCCGCTCCATTTGATTGTGTGTGTGCATGTTGAATATGGGTAACGTGTTGCAAAGTGAGTTCATGCTGTAATTGGTGCTTGTTGCGAGATTTATGCATTATAAAGTGGGGAATAATGGAAGGAAATCTTCACCACATACACCACATTACTTTTCATGTCTGAATATTGGCTCACACCGATTGTGCTTTCTGATGACATCATCACAGGTAGCCGGCTAACCGAGCTGCTACCAGAGAGTCAATTATATCAATATTAGTCACTCATTACCCCCCTCAGCTCTGCGCCATGTGCAGACATCACATCCTGCAAATGTGGCTTCCGGGCAGATGGAGAGAGGGGTCGGGAAAGGGTGGGGTGGAGTTAGGGGCATGGCGTGTGAATGACATGAAACATCACAAATGGGCAGGGTTAGGGGTTGTGTTAGCTGAAAGGGGGCGTTTCAGAGGCAGAGACTCCAGGGACTGTGTCTTGCGGAAGTGTGGGAGATGTCCCCAAAATCTGGGAGACTCCAGGAGGGGTGGGATACCTGCAGGTGGTTTCTGTAAGTGAACTATTACAAGGGCATGTCACCCTCCAAACTAAAATTTAACCAAATTACCCACCCCCAAAACGAGACCTAGCGAGATTTAATTGGATATAAAAGTTTTTTGTGTTGATATTTATAGGTGAAAAGCGATTTTCAGGCGTAATTACTCCTAAATAATTTGCCTTAGATGGGAGAAAATGCATGTTTGGGGACATGTCTGCATAACTACAGTAAGTGTTATTATTAATAATACACAAGGTGTTTATTACCATAAACTACAGTATGTTGTTTATATCATAACAACAGTAATGTGTTTTTTTATTATATAACTAAGCAATGTGTTTATTATCATAACTACAGTAATGTGTTTTATCATAACACAGAATGTGTTTTTTATCATAACTACAGCATGTGTTTATTACTCAATAACTACAGCAATGTGTTTATTATCATAACTACAGTAATGTGTTATTATCATAACTACAGCAATGTGTTTATTATCATAACTCAGCAATGTGTTTATACATATCTACAGCAATTGTGTTTATTTTCATAAACTACAGTAATGTGTTTATTACCATAACTACAGGTAATGTGTTTATTATCATACTACAGTAATGTGTTTATTACCATAACTACAGCAATTGTTTTATTACAACTACAGCAATGTGTTTATTATCATAACTACAGTAATGTGTTTATTATCATAACTACGTAATGTGTTTATAACATAACTACTGTAATGTGTTTATTACCATAACTACAGTAATGTGTTTATTTCATCACTACAGTCATGTGTTATTTACCATAACTACAGTAATTGTATTATACATGTGTTTATTACATAACTACAGTAATTGTTATTACATATACAACAATGTGTTTTATTATCATAAACTACAGAATGTGTTATATCATAACTACAGTAATGTGTTTATTATCATAACTACAGTAATGTGTTATTATCAAACTACAGAAATGTGTATATAACTAATACATGGCAATGTGTTTATTTACCATTCATAACTACAGCAATGAATGTGTGTATTATATAACTTACAGTAATGGGTTGATTACAAAAACTACAGTAATGTGTTTATTATCATAACTACAGTAATGTGTTTATTAGAACTACAGTTAATGTGTTTATTACGCCATAACTACAGAATGTGTTTATATATAACTACAGAATGTGCTTATTATCATAAACTACGGCAATGTGTTTTTATACTACTGTAATGTGTTTATGATATAACTACAGTAATGTGTTTATTATCATAACTACAGCAGTGTTTATTTAACTACCGTAATGTGTATATTATCATAACTACAGTAATGTGTTTATGATTATAACTACAGTAATGTGTTTATTATCATAACTACAGTAAGAGTTAGGATCATAACTAATGTAATGTGTTTATATCATAACTACAGTAATGTGTTTATATTATAACTACTGTATGTATTTATAATCATAACTACAGTAATGTGTTTTATAACTACAGTAATGTGCTTATTATAATAACCACAGTAATGTGTTTATTATATAACTACAGTCAATGTGTTTATTATCATAAATACAGTGATGTGTTTATTAATAACTACAGTGAATGTGTTTATTATTCATAACTACAGTATGTGTTTATTATCATACTCAGAATGTGTATATCATAACTACAGTAATGTGTTTATACATAACTACAGTATGGTTTATTACATATAACTACAGTAATGTGTTATTCATAACTACGTTGTAGTTTATATCCAGTAACTACGTAATGTGTTTAGGTGTTTATTACCATAATACCGTAATTTGTTATTATCATAACTACAGTAATGTGTTTATTATCATAACTACAGTAATGTGTTTATTATAACTACAGTAATGTGTTTATATTCAGATACTACTGTAAGTGTTTATTACCATACAACTACAGGATGTGTTTATTCCATACTACAGTAATGTGTTTATTATCTAATACAGTGTATGTGTTTATTATCATAACTACAGTGATGTGTTTATTATAACTACAGTAATGTGGTTTATTATAAACTACAGTAATGTGTTTATTATCATAACTACGTAATGTGTTATTCATAAACTACAGTAATGTGTTTATTATCATAACTACAGTAATGTGTTTATACCATAACTACAGCATGTATTATATTGATAACTAGAGTGATTATTATATAAACTACAGTAATGTGTTTATTATCATAACTACAGTAAGTGTTTTATTTCATAACTACAGTAATGTGTTTATTATCAAACTACGTATGTGTATTATCATAACTACAGTAATGTGTTTATTACCTAAACCGTAATGGTGTTTATATCATAACTACAGTAATGTGTTTATTATAACTACAGTAATGTGTTTATTATCATAACTACAGTAATGTGTTTATTATCATAACTACAGTAATGTGTATATTATTCATAACTACAGTAATGTGTGTTTACCATAACAACGTAATGTGTTTATTATCATTAACTACCGTAATGTGTTTATATATCAAACATATAATGTGTTTATTATCAAACTACAGTAATGTGTTTATTATCATAACTACCGTAATGTGGTTTATTATCATAACTACAGTAATGTGTTTATATTCATAACACAGAATGTGTTTTTATAACTCAGAATGGTTTATATCATAACTACAGTAATGTGTTTAATTATAACTACAGTAATGTGTTATTATTATTAACTACAGTATGTGTTTATTTCATAACTACAGTAATGTGTATATTATAATAACTACAGTAATGTGTTATTCCATAACTACAGTAATGTGTTATTATCTAACTACTAATGTTTTATATAACTACAGTAAGTGTTATTATAACTACAGTAAGGTTTATTATCATAACTACAGTAATGTGTTTATTATCATAACTACAGTAAGTGTGTTTATTATTATAACTACAGTAATGTGTTTATTATCATAACTACAGTGATGTGTTTATTATCATAACTACAGTGATGTGTTTATTATCATAACTACAGTGATGTGTTTACCATAAACTACAGTGATGTGTTTTTACCTAACTACATAGTAATGTGTTTATATCATAACTACAGTAATGTGTTTATTATCATAACTACAGTAATGTGTTTATTACATAACTACAGTAATGTTGTTTATATCATAACTACAGCAATGTGTGTTTATCATAAATACAGCAATGTTATTATCTAAACTACAGTAATGTGTTTATTATCAAACTACAGTAATGTGTTTATTATCATAACTACTGTAAGTGTTTATATCATACCTACAGTAATGTGTTTATTACCATCACACCGCAATGTGTTTATTACCATAACTACAGTACAGTGTTTATTATCATAACTACAGTAATGTGTTTATTACCATACCTACAGCAAGTGTTGTGTTTATTACCATAACTACAGCAATGTGTTATTATAATAACTACAGTCAATGTGTTTATTATCATTAACTACAGCAATGTGTTTATTATATAACTACAGCAATGTGTTTATTATCATAACTACATCAGTGTTATGTTCATAACTACAGTAATGGGTTTATTATCATAACACAGTATGTGTTTATTATCATAACTACAGTAGTGTGGTTATTACCATAACTACAGTAATGTGTTTATTATCATAACTACAGCAATGTGTTTTATTTATAACTACAGCAATGTGTTTATTATCATAACACAGTAATGTGTTATTATCATAACTACAGTAATGTGTTTATTATCATAACTACTGTAATGTGTTATTATCATACCTACAGTAATGGTGTTTATTACACATAAATACAGCAAGTGTTTATTACCATAACTACAGTACTGTGTTTATTATCATAACTACAGTAATGTGTTTAGTACCATAACTACAGCAATGTGTTTTGTTATTACCATAACACAGCAATGTGTTTATTATAATAACTACAGCAATGTGTTTATTATCATAAACTACAGCAATGTTGTTATTATTATAACTACAGCAATGTGTTTTTATCATAACTACATCAAGTGTTATGATCATAACTACAGAATGTGTTTATTGATATAATAACTACAGTAATGTGTTTATTATATAAATACAGTATGTGTTTATTACCATACTACAACAATGTGTTATATATATCAAACTACAGCAATGTGTTTATTATCATAAACTACAGTAATGGTTTATTATCATAACAATACGTAAGTTTTGTTTATTACCATAACTACAACAATGTGTTTATTATAACTACAGTAATGTGTTTATACCTAAACTACAACAATGTGTTTATTATCATAACTACAGTAATGTGTTTATTATCATAACTATAAGCAATGTGTTTTATTTATAAACTACAGTAATGTGTTTATTATCATAACTACAATAATGTGTTTATTATCATAAAATACAAGTAATGTGTTTTTTACCATAACTACAGTAATGTGTTTATTACAATAACTACAGTATGTGTTTATTATATAATACAGTAATGTGTTTATTATTATTAACTAAGTAATGTGTTTATTAATTTGGCTTCAAAAAGCTAAATTCCTGTTCTTTCTATTTTCTTCTCCGTTTTATCTTCTCTTTTTGGACTGTACTCTCCTCCCACAGTTATGAGCTAGACACATGAAATTCGGTAAAGATGTGCATGGCTTATATGAGAAGTGTGCTATCTTCTAGCTAAAGAATCCGCAGAAGCGTTACGGCGTATCTGCGAATTTTGGGACATTTTTCCCGTAGACTATAATGGTAACAATCCTCAAATGTAGATATTTCAAAACAGTTTGTTCATGGTCATAAATACAAACGGTGATACCCCCACCCCCCACATAGACACAGTACACTCACCTACTGACCTACCTTTCCATTCCCATGGAAGCCATACTTAAAGGGTAACTATAGTAAAAAAAACTAATTTTGATCATCATCAATGAAAGTTAGTTTATAGTCATACACATCCCTACTGACCTACCTTCCATTCCTGTGGCAGCCATACTTAATGGGTAAATAAAGTCAAAAAAAAACTAATTTTGATATATACTCAATAAAGTTAGTTTTATGGTTGTAAACACAAAAAAAGATATAACCCCTCCAATCAGACCCGGTACACACACCTACCAATCTACTTATCCATTAGTGTGGCAGCCATACTAAGGGTACCTTAAGTCAAAAAAATTAATTAGATTTATCCTCAATAAAGATAGTTTTATGGTTTTAAACACAAAAAAGACAACCCCCTCAACCAGACCCAGGTAACAACATACTGATTTACTTATCCTTACTGTGAGCCATACTTAAAGGGTAACTAAAGTCAAAAAAAAATTAATATTGATCAAAATCAAAAAAGTTGTTGTTTAACCCCCCAAGGCACAAACACGTTACAACACCTACTGACCACCACCTCCATTACTGTTGCAGCCATACTTAAAGGACTAAAGTAAAAAAAAAATAATTTTGATATACTTCAATAAAAGTTAGTTTTGGTTGTAAACAACAAAAAAAGACACCCCCTCAACACAGACTCAGGTACACACACCTACCGACCCTACTTACCATTACTGTGGCAGCCATACTTAAAGGGTAACTAAAAGTAAAAAAAAACTAATTTAGATTTATCCTCAATAAAAGCATAGTTTTATGGTTTGAAACACAAAAAAAGACATACCCCTCAACCAGACCAGGTACACACACCTACTGATTTACTTTTCCATTACATGTGGCAGCCATATTAAAGGGAAAACTAAGTCAAAAAAATTAATGTAGATAAATTTAATAATAAAGTTTGTGTTTTTTAACCCCATGTGGCGCAAGTATATACACTTACTGACCTACCCCTCCATTACTGTTGCAGCCATACTTAAAGGGTAACTAAAGTCAAACATTTTTTTGACCTTTTAATATCAAAAAAGTTTTGTTTTTTTTAACCCCCACATGACAAAGTACATTCACCTAGACCTACCTCTCCATTACTGTTGCAGCCATACTTAAAGGGTAACTAAAGTAAAAAAAGAAAAAAGAATTGGGACCAATCATCAAAAAGTTAGTTTTTTTAACACCCAACCTGAGAAAGGTGTTGTTGGTGTTATCATAAACTTACAGTAATGTGTTTATTATAACTACGTGATGGTTTATTATCATAACTACAGTAATGTGTTTATTACCATAAACTATAGTAAGTGTTTATTATATTAAACTACAGTAAGAGTTTAGTATCAAACTACAATAATGTCTTGATTCTCATAACTACAGTAATGTGTTTATTACCATAACTACAGTAAGGTGTTTATTATCATAACTACAGTAATGTTTTTATATCATAACTACAGTAAAGTGTTTATTATTATAACTACAGAAATGTGTTTATTTTTGTAACTACAGTAAAGTGTTTATTACCATAACTACAGTAATGGGGTTATTACCATAACTACAGTAATGTGTTTATTATCATAAATACAATAATGTGTTTATTATCATAACTACAGTAATGTGTTTATTACCATAACTACAGTAATGTGTTTTTTACCATAACTACAGTAATGTGTTTATTACCATAACTACAGTAATGGGATTATTATCATAACTACAGTAATGTGTTTATTATAACCACAGTAGTGTTTATTATCATTACTATAGTAATGTGTTTATTATCATAACTACAGTAATGTGTTTATTTTCATAACTACAGTAATGTCTATATCATAACTACAGTAAAGTGTTTATTATTATAACTACAGAAATATGTTTATTTTTGTAACTACAGTAAAGTGTTTATTACCATAACTACAGTAATGTGTTTATTATCATTACTACATTAATGTGTTTATTACCATGACTACTGTAATGTGTTTATGATCATAACTACAGTAATGTGTGTATTACCATAACTACAGTAATGTGTTTATTATCATAACTACAGTAATGTGTGTATTACCATAACTACAGCAATGTGTTTATTATCATAACTACAGTTATGTGTTTGTGTTTATTACCATAACTACAGCGATGTGTTTATTATCATAACTACAGTTATGTGTTTCTTATCATAACTACAGTAATGTGTTTATTATCATAACTACAGCAATGTGTTTATTACCATAACTACAGTAATGTGTTTATTACCATAACTACTGTAGTGTGTTTATTATCATAACTAGAGTAATGTGTTTATTACTATAACTACTGTAATGTGTTTATTATCATAACTACAGCAATGTCTTTATTACCATAACTACAGCAATGTGTTTATTATCATAACTACAGTAATGGGTTTATTATCATAACTACAGTAATGGGTTTATTATAATAACTACAGTAATGTGTTTATTATCATAACTACAGTAATGTTTATTATAACTACAGTAATGTGTTTATTATTATAACTACAGTAATGTGTTTATCATAACTACAGTAATGTGTTTATTATCATAACTACAGTAATGTGTTTATTACCATAACTACAGTAATGTTTTTATTACCATAACTACTGTAATGTGTTTATTACCATAACTACTGTAATTTGTTTATTATCATAACTACAGTAATTGGTTTATTATCATAACTACAGTAATGGGTTTATTATAATAACTACAGTAATGTGTTTATTATCATAACTACAGTAATGTTTATTAAAACTACAGTAATGTGTTTATTATTATAACTACAGTAATGTGTTTCTTACCATAACTACAGTAATGTTTTTTTACCATAACTACAGTAATGTGTTTATTACCATAACTACAGTAATGTGTTTATTACCATAACTACTGTAATGTGTTTATTAGCATAACTACAGCAATGTGTTTATTACAATAACTACAGCAATGTGTTTATTATCATAACTACAGTAATGTTTTTATTATCCTAACTACAGTATTGTGTTTATTATCATAACTACAGTAATGTGTTTATTACCATAACTACAGTAATGTGTTTATTATCATAACTACAGTAATGTGTTTATTACCATAACTACAGTAATGTTTTTATTATCCTAACTACAGTAATGTGTTTATTATCATAACTACAGTAATGTGTTTATTACCATAACTACTGTAATGTGTTTATTATCATAACTACAGTAATGTGTGTATTACCATAACTACAGTAATGTGTTTATTATCATAACTACAGTAATGTGTTTATTACCATAACTACAGTAATGTGTTTATTACCATAACTACAGCAATTTGTTTATTACCATAACTACAGTAATGTGTTTATTACCATAACTACTGTAATGTGTTTATTATCATAACTACAGTAATATGTGTATTACCATAACTACAGTAATGTGTTTATTATAATAACTACAGTAATGTGTGTATTACCATAACTACAGCAATGTGTTTATTACCATAACTACAGCAATGTGTTTATTATCATAACTACAGTAATGTGTTTGTGTTTATTACCATAACTACAGCAATGTGTTTATTATCATAACTACAGTAATGTGTTTATAATCATAACTACAGTAATGTGTTTATTACCATAACTACTGTAGTGTGTTTATTATCATAACTACAGTAATGTGTTTATTATCATAACTACAGTAATGTGTTTATTATCATAACTACTGTAGTGTGTTTATTATCATAACTACAGTAATGTGTTTATTACCATAACTACAGCAATGTGTTTATTATCATAACTACAGCAATGTGTTTATTATCATAACTACAGTAATGTGTTTATTATCATAACTACAGTAATGGGTTTATTATCATAACTACAGTAATGTGTTTATCATAACTACAGTAATGTGTTTATTACCATAACTACAGTAATGTGTTTATTATCATAACTACAGTAATGTGTTTTTACAAAAGGTGCTTGCGTGAGGAAATGATCAGTATATAAATTCATTAAACTAAAAGTACAACCACAATGGCATTTTATGCAGGTATTTTTCCCTTCTTTTCCCCTCTCCAATTTTTAATATGGTACATTTAATTCCCTTTCTCTGGACTTTTTATATTTGGATACGCCTATCTGACCACATAATGGGGGGGTTGATTATAAGACCAGCGAAAGGACAACTATACTGTAAAAATTTACTTTTTAGACATGAAAAGTATCTGAGACAGGTAGCTATTCCACCTCCCAATATTGTTTTGTTTAGGAGCTACATCATATACAGTTTTCATCTGCCAGGTTATGGCCCTGGGCCTTCCTGTATTAAAGATAGTGCTGAAGCATTCAGGAAGCATGGCAGAAGCAGTTTTCTTGCTGCTGCCGATGCTGCTCCTCGTAAAGATTATATTCGGAGGTAGAAAGTGCCAACCTTCCTGTCCCAAGTAATTTTCATTTTAACTGTTTTTGAAAAAGTTTATACGCACTACAGTTCTCCTTTAAGTACACATGACAAGTGCTGATCTTATATTCCTTATTTTGCACAGTGCTTCAACAATTGTCCTTCTCCATAATACTCACACTGTGCTAGGTAAATACTGTATTGCAGCCTTATCTAGTATGTAATATTTTGGTTTAAGTTACTCTTTAATAAATGAGTATTAGCTGTAATTTTCATGTAAAACAGTTGTTTATCCAACTCCCCTTATTCCGTGGGAGTTTTTAGATATGACAAAGCGTATACAGAAAATGAACGATATTTTATCAGCCAGAAACAGCTGCAAGGCTAAGTTTTGCTTTAAACTAAGCACAACACAAAGATTATGCAAACTACTGATACAAAGCCTCAAAGCATGGACCCTGAGCACAGCACACAGGTGCAGAAAGTATAGAAATAGATTTTCAAGCAGTCATTCCTTTTGAGTTCAAATTCTTTTTTCTTTTGGCTGGAGCGAGATGAAATGCTATTGTTATGTGATTTATTTGATCATATGCACAGGAACAAACAAAAACATTAGCAGGTATATTACAATTGGTTACTACTTTTTAGAGGGCAAGTTCTTGTGATTGTGAACGTCTTTGCCCTAGGGTAGGATTAGAACATGTGTAGCCTCGGGTTAGTTAGATCCTATATGAGTAATGACAGGTAGGATCGTGTGACAATCCCCTGCAGAAGGGAGATTGTAGGAGGAAATGTGTTAGTCCCTTAAAGGGAACATTCAGTGGGAAATTTAATTATTATTAAAATTCTTAGTTTATATTATACATATCTAGTTAGTCTACATATTCTCTTCCATTTTAAAAAATCAAGTGAATTCATCACCTTGCTATTTCCTGCTGTTGACATTAGTGAGCTGACATTTCAGGTTCTGTAATGGTCCTTCTTCTTCCCAGAATGCACATCACCTTGGAATGTTCCTAACAGTTATTTCTACTAATTGGCTGTTGGATGGGTCAAACATGCTCAGATCTCTACTGAGCAACTAAATCAACCCAGGCGCTGGGTCAAGGGCAAGACCATAACGGTCTCTATTAGGGGTCCTGCAAACATGGAGGCATTTTTTTATACACAGACAAAATGCTGAATGGACAGGTTAAGGTCATTAGGATGGGACAAAAATGCTCTTTTTTCTTAAAAGTATATGTATTTGCACTGAACCTTTAAGGTAATGTGACCACTAATGGGATTGTTTGAACATTTTCCATGGTCAGATCAGCGATCAATATTGCTGGGCAGTGTATGAAGTGGAAGCCACACATGGGTCAACTTTTCTCGCCTGATTTGATTGTATAAGTTGTAACGGCTGAAAAAAAATGACCCGTGTATGTCTTTATACTCAAGCAAATGAGGTGGAAAGGTGGAACAAAAAAGATCTAAGACTAGATGGTCGTTCTAGAAGAGAAGAAAGTTGTATAGTATGAGGATATGGAACTGGTCACACAATAAAATGTTCTGGTGTCATGATGTACTGAATCCAATATCACCTAAAAGATGTTTTATCAGTGCTCTCCTGGCTGCTGCAGGTTTTATTGAAGAACGGGAGGTAAGACACAACTCCTTTACCTCCTGTTCTTCAATAAAACTGAATGGGAAAAAATATTTTACCAGTGGATACCCTTAAACCCAATAGGATAAATCACCTCCCCACAATAGTTAGAAATCTGACAGATGTAAGACTAACATTTTATGCAGCAAAATGTTCTTTTCTCCCTTTCAAAAGGTTTCCACCTCTGCTCCAAGATATCTAAGCTCTTTCATAAGATTGCACAATGTGATTACTAGTGGAATACCAATCAGTTATTGGCTGTGATGTCAACTGTCACATTCATGACAGACAGCGTGAAAGGACCAGGAAGCAGAAAGAGTGGGAAAAGAATATTGGGCAGCATTTCATGTTAGCCTTACATTTCTCAGCTTTCTAATTCTTGCTGTTATGCGGTTTATGGGGAGATTTTCCTCTTTCCTTTTTTTTTTAATTTGACAGTTGGTCTTGCCCGTTAAAGTTAACTTCTTATTTACAGTTTTTAACTTGTTTTATATTTAAGTATTTAAGGTGATTGTGCAGTGTTTTTCTTTATAATAACTACTTAGCTACATAGTGAAGTGACTATAATAATGGTGTAACTCACTATTGCTCTGCAAGTGCACACTTGTACATTATAAGGTAATAACAATGGTATGTTTTTTCCTTTTTAGGTCTTTAGCACTCGGACAGCAGTACAGCTCCCTTGGTTCCCAACCTATCCTCTGTGGCTCTATACCAGGACTTGTACCTAAACAAATGAGATTCTGTCGAAACTACATTGAGATTATGCCCAGTGTGGCAGAAGGGGTAAAGCTAGGAATTCAAGAATGCCAGCACCAGTTCAGGGGACGGCGCTGGAATTGCACCACCATTCATGACAGCCTAGCTATCTTCGGACCAGTACTGGACAAAGGTGCCGCATAAGACCATAATTAAAAAAAGTATTGCCTCTTTACAGTCTTTAATGATTTATATTTTAGATAACTAAAGCTTCAGAAAAAAACCCCAGTGACTTAATTTCATTTTCCCAGAAATACAGTCTTACGGGCACACCCACTGTTTCAGTCGCTGGCTAGTATGTTTCTTTACTTAGTTATTACTTTAACAGTTCTCCATTGGGTTTCTTAGAGAAAAAGCTTTTGGATTACGTGGGTTTATTAATAGAAATCTAGTTTTCTTTTAAAAGAATTTTTCTTCTATAAAATGATCTGCATTCCAGCTTTATGTTTTACTTTCTGCCTATTCTTATTCTTCTATGTATATGTATATATAACTGTGCTGTACTAGAAAGAATACATTGTTAGCTCTAGTACAAGTAACTTTACTGACAGTCAGGACAGACAAGTTCTATCCCTTGTGCCCCACAACTATTTTACAAGCTGCAGTAATCTCTGGTTCAGTGTAATAACAGTGTTATTCAATAAAGTTCTTATCGTTCAAAATGGTGCTAATTTTGTCCCAACCAATCAAATGTTAGCTTTCAAATGTTAAATAAGATCTGATTGGTTGAGGCAAAATTAGCACCATTTTAAATGATAGGAACTTTTATTGAATTTCCCTGTTTATCTCTAAAAATTGTGCTAATTTTGCCCCAATCAATCAAATGTTAGCTTTTAAATATTTAAGAATATTTGATTGGTTGGGGCAAAGTTAGCATCATTTTTAACGATAAGAACTTTTATTGAATCTCCCTGTAAGTGTTCAAAGGAGAACTAAACTCCATTTTGTTGTATTACTTATTTCATTACTCCAAAATCTAAAAGCTACCCCCTAAGAATACCAAAAGAATGCAAGATACAATTCCATTAAATAGAATTTACTTATTTGTAACAAACTGAGGAACTGAGTAAGATAACTTCCAATGCCAAAGCCTTGTGTGCGATGTTCTGGCCTCATCACTTGACCTCAGTCACAGGATTTTAAACTGCCTTGTTCCTCTTTTACCCTCATTTTTCAATTGTTCGGTGTGAAGGGAAATGATGTTTACAGTACAGAATGTGCACATAATTCTTACTTCTTCATATTATAATATTCTTTGAAAGATACCATAGCAGTAGAGAGATACAGTAGATACGTTGTAGGCCTTATTCAATAAGAGGTGCAACATTTTGCCCGTGTTCTTAATCTGCAGAAGCCAACCAGATGTTCTCAGATGTTTTCTAACTGTAGTAGACCAGTAATAAGATAACATTTGATTGGTTGAGACAAATTAGCAGCTCAGACAACATTGTGCACCTCTTATTAAATAAGGCCAATAGCAGCACCATCAGTTTATACCACTATGGTATATCTTGTTCATGTATTAAAATACAAAAACAGAAGAAAAGTAAGGTGCTGGTTATAAGTCCCTTCTACTCTTACCTGTATAGGAAATATTGTCTCCATTACACCCAAGACAAAGGAACAAATATTGGTAAATAGAAATGGTATTACAATAAAGAGGCAGAGAGATGAGCAAGTTCCCAGAGAAGGGAATTTGCAAACTTTGCTCTCACACAGAGGTTACCGGCTCAGTAGCACAGAAAGTGAATGAGTAAAATGAGCTTAGCGATGAATTGTAAAAGAAGTTTAAGCCTCCCTACTGAGAGGCTGAGAGGGGATCCCAGCCCAGCAGGACTCAGGGGCTATTCACACGCCCTTTCGTTGCTCTCCCCCTCTCCCCAGTCCGAGAGGGGGGTCTCATCATGTGCAGTTTGCAGAAGGAACTGTTGCTACAATCTGACAGGGAAATGGAAGTCTAGGTCTCAGGGATGTCCATCATTATGTCATTAATGCACTGTGACACAAGCGCACAATAAAGGACTGAGCAAGCCCAGCAGGTAACTGGCTGAACCGGGAAGCCTTTTAATAGTAGGGCTTAATCCTTCTCTTCTCTCTATCCCTTTCCTATACTGGGATATCCAGCTCCTCGTTCTCCTTTTGCAGCCCTTTCTATTTGTGTTGAAAAGAATGAAATAGAAGTTGCTGCAGTAATTTTCCTAGTCATTTATAACTAGAAACCTTATCTCAAACGTTAAAACTTCTCTGCTGGGCAATTCAAAATGGTGGCGCTGTGATCAACATTGCCAACAGGAATATAAACTATTGAGAAATAATAAACTTTAGTATTTAAAGGAGATTAAAAGTGAATTGTTGACTTTTTTGGGTTAAGATAAGCAACATCAAGCAACATCTCAGAACTCAGGATTGCCCCCTTAAACTCAACAAAAGTTAATACTTTGTTCAGTGTGCTCCAGTCTTTCATCTGGAAATGAGAGCTGAATTGAGCATGCCCAGAAAGGATGG
The DNA here is from genome assembly GCA_019447015.1 of Hymenochirus boettgeri. NCBI lineage: Eukaryota > Metazoa > Chordata > Amphibia > Anura > Pipidae > Hymenochirus > Hymenochirus boettgeri. The sequence continues at coordinate 82,492,197 of CM033476.1, read as the reverse complement.
AGGACCATCAGTATCAGTACATATCAGTATAAGAGAAACCTGAATGGTCTTTTGTGAATTTGTAACTGTATTTATTTTTCAGCTACACGAGAATCTGCATTCGTCCACGCCATTGCGTCTGCTGGAGTCGCCTTTGCAGTGACTCGCTCATGTGCTGAAGGAAACTCTGCCATCTGTGGCTGTGACTCCCACCACAAAGGTTCCCCTGGAGAAGGTTGGAAATGGGGAGGGTGCAGTGAAGATGCAGACTTTGGGGTACTGGTGTCCCGAGAATTTGCAGATGCCAGAGAAAACAGACCTGATGCCAGATCCGCGATGAACCGACACAACAATGAGGCAGGAAGAGCGGTGAGAGTCAACTAGACATTGACCCAGTAGAACAGGCAGTTAGAAAATTCTAAAAGTCTGGAGAGACTTTCTCAGCAATATTACAGCAAGGAAAGTGTTGGATCTAGGCCCCAGGGGCCATTGTTAATATTGCCACTGTCAACTTCATTTAACCCATGTCTAATTGTAATGTTTATTCTCCCTTAGACTATCCTAGACCACATGCACCTCAAATGTAAGTGCCATGGTCTCTCTGGCAGCTGTGAGGTGAAGACATGCTGGTGGTCCCAACCGGATTTCCGAGCTATTGGAGATCACCTAAAAGACAAGTACGACAGTGCTTCAGAGATGTCCGTGGAGAAGCACCGTGAATCTCGAGGTTGGGTAGAGACACTGAGAGCCAAGTATTCTCTCTTTAAACCTCCCACAGAGAGGGACCTTGTCTATTATGAAACCTCTCCTAACTTCTGCGAGCCCAATCCAGAGACTGGATCCTTTGGGACACGTGGGCGTTCGTGCAATGTGACTTCCCACGGTATTGATGGATGTGATCTTCTGTGTTGCGGAAGGGGTCATAACACGCGTACTGAAAAACGTAAGGAGAAGTGTCACTGCATTTTCCACTGGTGCTGTTATGTGAGTTGTCAAGAATGTGTGAGAATATACGACGTCCACACCTGCAAGTAAAACCAGGTACTGAGCTTACTGAATGCCAATATGTCCATTACACTGTATACTATTGATAGTTCTGTGCGACTGTCTGTATATTGCTTAGCTTTGCCCTTGGACTGCTTATGCATCAAAGACCTGAGATCATCTAATGGTGCACCATGTTACTCCTAGTTTACACCTTCAGACAAGCCTAGAAGAAGGTCCAGTGATGTAACAATTCAGTGGCACGAGTCATTCTTTCTGCCAGCACCTTATTTTAATAGATGGGATTTATTGACTGACCTGGGTATTCATCCGTAACCAGGTCCAGAATGTTACGGAGAGGTTAATCTTAGTTTAACCAAAAGCAAAACATATGGTAACTTAAAGGACAACTAAAGCCAGAGAACAACACTGAACCAGAAGGCAGAACACCTTGATATAAAACCAGTAATCTGTCTCTTACCTCTCATTGTGATACGGGCGCTGGGAAATTTACCTAAATAACATATGGTTTGTGTTTTACTTCCCAGCATTCTAGTATCACACAGTTTGGTCAACGACCATTATGTTCTGCAAATGCTCAGTCCTTAGCTATTGTTGGTCACACCCATTAATTATCTCTAGCCAATCCTTTTACAGGACAGATAAAGCAAGGAAGCATGTGACTGAGATCAGGAGGTGTGGTCTGACACTGCCCATACATACAAATACTTCATCCAGTTCTTAACAGGCTAACATTTACATTAATACAATTTACTGAAGTGGGATTTTATAGCTTATTGGTCTTTTTAGGGGGGTTGTTTTCAGATTCTGGAGTATAAAAAATTGGATTTAGTTCTCCTTTAACTTTCAAACGCAAAACCTCATAAATACAATATTTTACCTTTCAAGAATCATTTTAGTCATTTTAAAAAAGTGTGTAAAATGCGTTTTTGTACATCCCAATTTAGATACAAGCCATCTGTTGCCACCCATAGGTTCATCCTGAAGGACACATCAGAGTACCATCACGATAACAAGGCTGTGTATCCACTCCAAGCACCAGTCACCCAAACATGAAGAACATGGCTTTTTACCACAATAGTTTGGCTCTGAAGATAAGACTTAACTGGATTTACCAGCACAAAGTAATGGACTGGAGAATTCTTTCTTGGTGACAATATTTCTGTCCTGCAGATGCTTTTATAATCTAAGTTGGGGTTCAATAAGAAACTGTGGTAAGATCACAATCCTTTGTGCCCAGGAAAAAAATATTTCTCTAACTATAAGCCAGTTCTAAACTGAAGGACGTAGGAAGCCTCGGCCCAAAGATCTCTACAACAAGCCATATGCTGACTTACTATTCCTCTTTTCTGTTATCAGATGCTCACTTCAGGAACAGCAGTAAGGTAAATCGCTAGTGCAGTCCTGAGGTTTTGGAGGGTGTAGATAGTTTTATATATATATATATATATATATAGTTCATATAGGAGGGTGGACATGTTCAACCAAGAGTCTTGGGGTCATATTAATAAAAGACCGATATTGGTAAATATCGTTTTCAATCCTTTTACCAACCGCAGCTTTATTGCACTACGTGATTGTAAAATATCCACCAATAGCCCAATACTGTGAGTTCAAACATTGTCAGAAATTACTGATGCAGTCGAAAAATACCAGTTATTAATCTTTTGATCACTATAAAGGTTCAATATCGGAAAATACTGTTATCGGCCCTTTATCAATACTGCCCTTAGTCTGTTAATCAAGATTTGAGAATTTTATTTCATGAACCATATACTTGTTATATTCTTGTTTTTTAGACCAGCTACTGTTAGTAATACCATGGACATAAAAACAACACAATGAGGCGTGTCTATACTTTAAACATACCCACACATGAGCTTATAGAAAGAACTCCATCACTCCCTGATTGAACTGTATTTCATTTAAGCCTAAATCTGCAACATCCAATCAGATGTTCTCCATCTGCAATAGACCAGTAAAAAGTTAATATCTGTTTGGTTGCGACAGATTAATAGCCTAGACAAACTGGCCCATCATATTACATAAGCCCTATAGTACAGCAGTGTTGTTTTTTTTGTTTGTGGACTGTTCGTACTATGTCTAAAAAACTAGGATATACTAAGTATATTTCTAATTTGTGATCGTATGTGAAGCCAGACCACATCTACAGCAACAAATTAGACTTTCTCCAACTGCAGACCAGTAAAAAGCTAGCATTTGATTGGTTGTCTCAGAATAATCACACAAGGCAAACGTGGGCACCTTTTCTTACGCAAATTCATATCTGTTTTAGAAAGGCTCAAGCTAGGATTAGTCAGTTAGATGCCAGGATTTTTGTCAAATAACTTCTAAATTTAATTGCACCAATTATAAGACAGCCATATTGGACCACAGCTTAGTATAGAACATTTCTAATGTATTAATACGGGCTACAAAGTTTCTTTATACTTTATAATGTTTTGTTATAATGTGTAATCATTTTCAGAAATGTCTCCGCATTTGGCAGTCGACAGAATCGGAATGTTTTGCTGGAAGTTTATATTCAAAATCATTTTTTATATATATGAATATTTATTTTACAATATATGTATATACTATGTGAAGCAACTAAGATTATATATAATATATTACAAATATATATATTTGGGGGGAAAACGGATTCCTTTTTTTTTTTTTTCCCCAATATTGGTTCATTTAGGTGCTTTGTCATCAGACAAATTCTACGGTTTTTAAAGGAGGTCAAATGTTGAAACATAGATAATTCTTCCGTATAACCCACTTGCTATACCTGTCAATCACTACTGATCTCTTTCTGATGTGTCTGAGCACATAAATAAACTAACACTGCTTGTTGAAAAGTTTATTTAGATATTAAAGGGCTATTATACGGTGCCAATTCCATCCAAACACTAAGCCTGTAAAAAGCAGCAGGCTGGCAGCTGAGAGGGGCCGGATGTCGAACCTTGGCACTCCAAATGTTCGGAAACTATTCTGCAAACCAAGGGTTGCTGGGAGTTGTAGTTCCTAAATATGTGCCAAGGTTCGACATCACTGGTATACTGTGACCATCAGAAACAACACTAACCTTTAAAGGGCTTGTCCAGCAAATAAATAATATTTTAGATATAGGTTCAGCACCCCCCAAACCTAATTTTCACATTATTCATTTTAAATAAAGATGCCCCTGAAGAGACTTACCAGACCTGGTCCCTCGCCTCTATGCCACGCTACTCCTCTCTGCTTCCTGGTCGCAACTGTCAGTCATAGGTGCAACAGGGATGCCACGCAGAATTACATGACAGTCGCGAGCAGGAAGTGCCTCAGTGCTGCTGCTTGTGCTCGAAATAAGCATGCCACAGCAGCAGGAGGCGGCACGGGTCAGATATGTCTCCTCAGGGGTATCTTAATAATGCGAAAATTAGGTTTGGAGGGGAAGGGCGCTGAACCTTTATCTAAAATTTCATTTCATGGCTAGACTTGCCCTTTAATGGCAAGGGATGCTTTACATTTCCATAAACAATTATGGTCTATGAACAATGTTTGTTTCTTTGAGTCCACATCTAATATAAATGTCATCTATTTAAAGGGACACTAAACAGATGTTATGTACTTTGTAAAAAGGCATGTCCACCCCCAAAACTAAAATTTAACCCACTACTGGCCCCAATGTGTAGTGTTCAAAAATCCTCCCCTCCCTCCTCTGCTCCTTATGGTTCTCCTGCAGTGCCTGTTCAAAGTTCCAGAAAGTGAAGAGTAGGAGGTGTCTGTGTTTCATCCAGATGCCTGCTTCTTCCTTGTCCTTATTGAGATTTTTAGCATGCCCAGGGAAGCCCTCCTAACCTCTGGATCCCTTTATGGCTACCTCTTCCACCTTACCATAAAAATCTATTTCCGTAGCGTAGCTTATCCCAGCCCACCCCAACCGCCAAGTTAGTTTTGTAAAACAAGCCCCAGAATCGTACTTACGCTCCTTCGTTCCCTCGGCTATCTGCATAGCCGGAGCCTTGTCTGTGATTGGCTGTCTCAGCCAATCACAGACGCAGCTGCTGGTCCGGCCCGTTTGGCATTTCCGGCAAGCAAAGGGCTGGGAGCAGACAGCTGCGGGAACAAAGGAGCACAAGTATGTTCCTGGGGTTTGTTTTACAAAACTAAATTGGCCGTTGTACTTAAATAGCGTACCCCTATTTTTGGGGTGGACAAACCCTTTAAGTACATGAAATCTGCATCTATCATTCACAGTGAGGAGAGAATGCCCTGGGAACATTGCAAGACTTACCTTACTGGTGCATCACTTGGCTCCTTCTCAGCCGTCAGGTGCGCTGTCCTACGATTGTTCCCCGGGTGTTCTAGCATTAACAGGGAGATGGGAATAAGCGTTCTAACCTGACTTTGAATGATAAAGATTTCATGTACTAAATCTGGTATAGTGTCCCTTTAACTTCGTTTTACTAGAGGTCAACAAGTTATGTCTCCTGTTCTTCAGTGAAACTTGCAGGAGCCAGGAGAGAACTTACCGCTAATCGGTGAGAAGCGCTGGCTTCTCACAGACAGTCTCAGACGCATCTACAGTCACTTGCATTGGGCGTGTGTGCACACAGTGCAAGGGAGCGTGGATCAAGTCGGGACCTGTCAGTGTGGAAGCGCAGGAGCAATCAGTGGTAAATTGATGACTTAAAACATACACGTGGAGCAATATGAACAATAAGAATAATATGAAAACATGGCTATCCTGCTACTCACAACACCAGCACTGATTGGTTAAAAGCTCTAAATATTACAGACCACAGCAAAATCCCTTATGGGAACTTGTGGTACATAAACCAATAAATCAATAGACCATTTAATAAACTCTCTGGTGCCTTCTTTACCAATACACCTTATAGGAGGTCACACAGGCATCGCTGATGATTAGACGTTTTGTCTTCAGGTGTGGCCACTGTGGCCTTTTGCATTTGCCAGTGCACAGACAATAACAATCATGCAACTACTGACATGTGGATATAGATATTAAGAGCTCTGTCATCTCGACTTTATTCAACTACAGGGTGAATTTTACCTGACACGCGGGTAGGAAAATTGGTCTGGATCAAAAAAGGTGTTCCGTGTCTGTAAAAAACAGCAAATGAACTGCCCAAATGATCATTGCCACCTAAATTAAAGGAGAGCTATAGTGCATATACATTTATTTAAAAAGCAGTTGAAATGAAAAGTATCTGAGGCAGGGCTGTAGGACTGGTAATTCCTACCTCTCAATATTGTTTCTGTAAGGCGCAGGCACAAATAAAACTTCTTCTACCCGTCTTCCTCTGTGCTTCTGCTTTAATTCAGGAAAGTCCAGGACACAAACCTGGCAGATGAAAACTGTATGTGCTGGCTCTCCTCGATGTGTTTTTTTCCCTGTGCCTTGGGTTTAAGTCAAACCACATCCAACTGTTGAAGCCCCCTTGTCCAATAAGAAATGTGATTCTGCAAGGTCAGTAGTTTCCATTACCCACATTAGCACAACTCCTTACCTTCTAGTTTTTAAGAGGAGATTGGCTTTAAATACAACATTTCAGGTTAGCTATAAATGTATCCAGCGTCACTACACTGTGGGATCCTTGTGGAGGAATCACGAAGATGTAATTGTGCTACACTGAACTTGGGGTTACATTTAAGTAATAGGACTTCCAGGGAGTTTATTTCAAGCTGAATAGAGAACAAATACATAAATACAACTACATGTGCTGCATCATTGTTCAGTCCAGGGTTACCAGGCATCCCTATTTGGACAGGATTATCCTGACTGCTGGGACAAAATCCAGAGTCCTGCAATCAGAGCTGACAACCCGTCCAAGGAACGGACCTGGCAGCACCTAAGCCTCTGCCTAACCCACTCTCCGTCCTGCCCACACTCCACCACGCCCCCTCCCACTCGGGCGCTGGATAAATCTTCCTCTGTGAAAAATATCATTTAAAGTTTTATTATTAAAATGATATAAAAAGACATTTTATGTAACAAATAAACAAAGTACTTCCTCTGAACAAAAAAAGAGAATCTATGTAATTAGAGAAATGAACCCTTTTGCCCAAAGCTCCAACGCGCTCTTTTGGTTTGTTATATGTATTTTTGATTGTATTTCATTACTATAATAAATCTGAATGTTGCCGGTTTTATTAGGACAATGGATATTGCAACAGGGCCAGAAGACGGGAGAGAAGATTTCTTGGTAATCTTCATGGTAATTTTTGTATTGAATAGTAATCTTCTGTTGGCCATGAATAAGCTGCATTTCAATGGAGCAAATACTCCATCTAACGGTAAAGGCCAGAGACTGCATCAATCCATATTAATAGATACTGGAACTTGCATGCAAGGAATAAGAAAAACAACATGGAGCCAAGTCATAAATCAAATATACAAAGTATCACAGATAATGTAATGAAAAAGTGATTCACAGCTCAGACTAGCTACAAATTAACCAGCCACTACAATATACTGCTAGCCCTGTTGAATACAGGAGAGCCTTACATGGCACCGTTTAAATATGCAGCCAGTATTCCTCCATCTACGTATCAAATGATAAGGAGCCAATAATTAGCCTGTCTGACGTTGATGCACAGGAAGCATCTAAGGGCTAGGCCATACTAGCGCTGTTTTTCACACACACTTGCAATCCGGCATAGTGTGGCCTCGGTCTTAGGTGTTATATTTCATTAGCATCAGATGTTTTCATGTAAAAGTTTCAGGAGATTTAAACTGATAAGAATGTTAAAGGGGAACTGTTGTCTCCAAAAAGTTTAAATGAAAGGCCAGTTTCCTACCTTTAAAATGAGCCATCAACCACCTCTCTACGTGCTCCACAGCCTAAGATATAAAGAAATGACTGACCAGAAAGTAAGTTAATGGGTGGGAGACTGACATGTGACATTCCTAAGGCTTCTCCTGCACAGTGCCGCCGGCGAGCACAGCCTCAGACTCCCTCAGTGTGTGAGGGAGACAGGAAGTTCCCTCTCCTCTCTGCTGTGTGAAGGACCTGCAGCTGAAGAGAAGGTAAGGGAATCTACAGCCCTTCTCTCTCACTATGTGAAAACAGCCTTTTCAGGCAGAGTTCTCACTCTGCCTGAAAAGGCTGTTTCCACAGAGTTTTCGGTGTGTGTGTGTGTGTGTGGGGTGTCAGAGTGGCCCACAGCACCTGTGAGCGTGTGGGGCTTAGGCACCAGCGAGTGGGCGGGGCCACGGCACCCACAAGTGGGTGAGGCTTAGGCACCCGCGAGTGGGTGGGGCCACATGGGGCTGTAAGGGAATGGGCCAAGGGGGGCCTGCAACTGGAGGGGCCATGGGGTCCATGAGTGGGAGGGACCATGGGGGGGCTGCAAAGGGGAGGAGACACAGGGCAGATTGACTGACAGGTTTCAGAGCAGGAAGCAGGAAGTGCAGGGGACCTGGTGATGCTGATGCCATATCACACACAAAAATGTAAATATCTTCAAAACTATGTAAAATAAACAATGGAAATAAATTGCAAAAACTCTCAGGAGAGCAATTCCTATCATTTTTGGACCACAGTTCCTCTTTAATGTTTTCTTTGTAATGTTGTTCATTACATTTTACAATCTATGTTCCATTAGATTTAGGGAAGGTAATTTCTCTAAATATTTTTCTTACAAACTCATAATGCAAACATATTCTGGGGAATTTACCAGAACCTGCAACACTAAGATTTTTGCCTTAAAGTCACACAAAGCAATTTACAGCAGAAAAGTTAAACTTTAAAGGGCAACGGTTTCCGAACAACCTGACTGCAGCCTGTGAGAAATTCCAGTAGCTTGAGTGACATCACCTGACCCTTTGCTCCTTCTCTGTGCCCAGGGGAGGAGCATGCTCACTTAATATTGGTAAAAATAAGAAGTACTTGCACAAACATCGCTGCTCTTATGCATGACTTTAAAATCAGCACATACTGTATCCCGTCTTAAAGTTATGCAGGGTATAAGGCCAAATCAGGATTCACCTAGAGCAACAAGTTATCCGGGATTTAAAACGTTACTTCTGTCTCTGGGCAAATCCTGATTGGGTCTGAATAAATTCGTACATTTCCCCAAAGTCTAAGCTGTGCATTTTCCATTTGTCTTTTACCCCAGAAAGATGTGTTTATTTAAGAGACAAAAGTCCAATAAATTATTTATTTATTGCATCTGTCATGAACTGAAATTACCCACAAAAATAACCATAACAGCTTGGGAATTCACAATAAAAATATACATACGGGGAATGGTTAAGAAGTTAAAGGGGAAATTTACTTGGCAGGAAGAGGTTAAGAAAGCATCAACATTAATAACAGCACATATTACCTCCAAGGAACGATACAGGGTAAAAGACAGACATTGATTGGACATTAGGTAGGGGAAGGCTGGAGTCTGTTAATCCTAGTGACTTCTTTTTATTATTAGATGCTAAAGAGATAACCTGTATGAGGCATCCATATAATTTGAGGTAATATCAAGATCAGCAAGACATGCAATGTAATTTTATTAGATTTCTTTATATTATAGCCAAACGCATGTGGAATTTATCGAATTGTTAACATGACTGACAATCACTGCACTCACTTGGCTGTGAAAATTGTACACTTTTAAAAGGTTTTAAAGAACAAAATGGCTTCAAATATATAGACCGGTATAGAATGGTAACCCAGAGGTTTTTAGCAGACTTATGTAGAAGACTGCAAAATATATATACTGTGTTTTCCCCTCTATGAAATATTACAGGTTATCTAAGAAGGTCAGTAATGAATTAAACTGCTCAAGGCAGAGGTGACGAAAACTCCAGCCACATAGACACATGTCAAAGTCACGGGACAACTACCGAACCGGTGGCAGATGATCACAGTTTGCCTTTTGTACTGAACAGTTTGAGAAGCTGATAAGGGTTGGGAGTAACAAGACAGCTTCCACAAGAGGTGATATTTAAGAACATGCACCAGCAGCCCTTCCAGAAAGGACTTAGGGAATGTTAACAACTTCTTAACATGGCGTAATCACCAGTGTACAATTCCAGAATCAGGAGATGCTCTTGTTAGTCATAGCCCCGTTGAACAGGATATCTTTAAGAAAGAATGGGAAAAAAAAATTACAGACGTCTGCCTGTGCTACTTATTTGTAGTAACCAATCAGTTGTAAGATTGTTACTGGTCGACTACAGTTATATAAAATCTGATTGGCTGCTTCAGAGTAACAGCACAAGGAAACTTATTTGTAGTAATCAATCAGTTGTAAGATTTTTACTGGTTGACTACAGTTACATAACATCTGATTGGTTGATTCAGACCAAAAACAGCACAAGGAAACTTATTTGTAGTAACCAATCAGTTGTAAGATTTTTACTGGTTGACTACAGTTATATAAAATCTGATTGGCTGATTCAGAGTAACAGCACAAGGAAACACTGGCACCTCCAATTAAATAGGTCCTAAATGTGAACTATTCAATGACATTTTCTCTCATTTTTTTATGAAGGTTTTAAGTAAATACTTACGCAGCCTCTTCTTTCAGAAGTGCAAGGAACTTGCTAACCCGATACTCTGGATTCATCTGTATGGAAAAAGTTAGGAAAGTTATAGTTTATTCTAAGAACAAATACACAGAAAAACTAATGTTTAAAACCCTCACCTGCATAGACATCTCAATCAGCATCAGCAGTTTTTTAATTCCGATATGAACACTTCTGCCTTTGACTTGTTGAGCGATTACAGTTCTCTCATTGTCCTTAAAACTTCCCAGGAGCTATGGAAACAAGAGCAATAGGAAATAAAGCAGAAACTCGTACCCACGTGCCTTAAGTTGTATGGCATAGAAAAGTTGAAAATAAAATAAAAAAATTGATATAATCAAAGAACAGTGTGCCCGGGAAGTGTGTTGAATTTGAATTACCTGTTGAGACACGTTACTAAGGAGCTGTTTTACCTGGAGGCACCAGTATATACTTAAAGAACAGGATTAGTGCAGCTGTTCCTCAATTTAGTTAAATTGCATTTGCCTGTCTGTATAAATGTACCGTACTAATGTTCAACGTTGGTCATGACACTGTACAAATATTATTATTCATACAAAATGATTAATGGGGATTTTTTTTTGTAAGTCTTAAAGCCGCATTAACTGATGCACCAAAGGGTCATGCAAAAAGAGAGTTACCAAATGCAACCAATGCACCAAAGCCGATAGAGGCTTTTTAGTACAGCAAGTAGCTGGGGTTAAAGATTCGGAATGGATTAACCTCATTCACAATGCATTAAGTGGCTATCGGCTTGGTGCATTGACTTAAGGGGGCAATAGGGATCAAAATGAATGATCTAATTTATAATCTCCCACATAGTAAACTCAGCAAGTTTATTCAATATGACACTAAACTGCCACATATCAATGGAAAACATTGCAGTAGTTTGGCAGTTTATATTTGATTTGTAATTATAATCGCTGTAAATTACATATATATATATATATATATATATATATATATATATATATATATTTATAAACAACTCGTCACCCTGAATTAAATTGGAAGTTTCACCTCAAGAGCTTCCATGAGCTGCTCTCCAGTGGAAATATTTGGGGTGTGGATAGTTGTGCTGAATGCATCTAGCATTTCCATCTCCTGCAGAACATCCTTACGGCTGGTAGTTCCAATAATTAGGAGTTTACGACCCTTTAGAGACAGAAGCATAAACAATCTTTATAGTTTAGGTGGCATTAGAAATGTGTGTGTCAAAATATTTAGGGTCCTCCTACCTGAGGTGGAGCCTTCTTCAAAAGGACAAGCAGAGCCTGGAGCACCAGGTTTGAAAAGCGGGGTCCAATAGGGACATAATCTGTAAAGAAGATACAATTCAAGAATTATGATTTTTGATACATAAAAATGGTTAAAGATCTTAATGCATTACAACAAGGATACCCACCTAGCAGTCTCTCAATATCATCCACTACAACACAACTCAACTGTGACTTGTAGGCATCATCAAAGATCTGGAAGGGGAAGCAATGGAGTTATGAGAAGGTTTACGGGGAAGAACAACCGATGGTTTTAGTTAAAAGGGGAAGCAAGTGTTACATAGACAATGAATGAGGAACTAAAAGACAATATTTATACAACATATATGGAGTAAGTCATAGAAACAGATGAGACTTAAAGGGTCACTATACTCACTCAGACAACTTTACATTATCTGAAACTACAATTTGAGAAAAGTAAAATGGTGGCACTCACATATTTATCTGTGCTTGCTTTCTCATTTAATTATTAATGTTTAATGAGCGCTCTTAAATGCCCCCAACCTCCCTTACTCGCTGCCTTCTTGTAATGTCTGCGACACTACATTTCCCCCTCCCTTCCACCTTCCTTCTTTTCTCTGCTGATTCTCTTAATTGTTGCAGAAAATGTACTGGCAGGCAGCCAAAGACCCTAGTAAGAGGTCAGGGATGGGGAACATATTATAATTTCTGCTTCTGGAGTGACAGGTCTTTACCTGTAAATGCTGTGATTTCAAATGATGATTTCTCAATATCTACAGCTCAGATTTAAAATCTGAAAACGTTTTGACGTGGGGGATTTGGCTGTATCTAAAGGTACAGTTTTTGAAAATTCGACTTCATAAAGTAAAGATACCCTGTAACAATTCAATCAGAAAGAATCAAAGCTGCATCACAACGTATCTGTATCAAACTGTGTATAATGTGTCCAGCACCTTTTTCATGGCCTGGCACTTGGCAGTCTCAGAAAAGCCAATCATTTTCTCCGGTGAGCATATCTTAATAAATGGGAAGTTCGATTCCTCTGAGATCTTGGCAGCCAGGGCCGTTTTTCCGCTGTGTGGTGGACCTACAAAGAGAAATTTTCACATCATATTTGTACCTTTTATGTTTTTTAAGTAGCACATTGCTTTGCCTTAAGATTCCTACCTTCAAGAAGCACACTGACAAGTGGAGTGCGGTCACTATTTTTTGTCTGCTGGACAAGCAGCTCTCCATCATCAAGAACCCGTGTAACAGGGTCACCCCATTTAATGATTCCGTTCATTATGTAGCTTGCATAGTCCTCTTGGTTTGTTCCAAAAGCCTGGTGAGGGAAGAGGTTAGAAATTAAATTAACATGAGTTTGAGCCTAGTCTTGGGTATATATTTAATTGGTAGAGTCTACTACACTGAAATGGAACTGTAACGTTGAGTTTGGGTAACTATCATTTTTAGGTAAGGGTATTTTTGGCTTTACACTATAAAAATCTGAATGAGAAAACTCTTTCACTTTGTGAGTAAATCAAGAAATCTAGTGGACACTTACGGGTTTAATGTCATTATCCAGTGATGTGAAAAAATCTCCCCGTGTCACTTGCAGGCGTTCTGCCTTTTCCATATCAACTTCCACTTTGTTGGTAGCCTAAAATGACAAGAGAGAAGCTCATTAGTCCAGAGGTAGATATAACAGAAAATGCATCTTCTTCTAAAATTAATATTATGGACACTGATGAAGGTTATGGGAAGCTTAGAGAATAGTGATCATGATACGAATAGCTGAACAAAGCAACACCAACCCCAAAATGTTTTTTAAGTATATAAATAGTAAAAAGATGAGGTCAGAGAATGCGAAACCATTAAATAATGAGGACTAAGTGCATGCAGCGACTTCTAAAGTTTGTTATGGCTTATACTTATAATAAACAAGACAATCACCCTCATGGAGTTTTAAGTCTGTATGCAGTTTGTTCTAGAGTGTGCCTATACCCTCTTCTTGTTTGCTTCAAAACAGTGACTGGTACATACAAGTTTGCCCACAGTGACTGGTACATACTAGTTTGCACACAGTGACTGGTATGTACAAGTTGGATCTTACTGTGCCAGGAGATGTGATGGCAGACAGAGGCAGGATCAGGGTGAGAGATACACAGCTATAACAGGCCACCTGTGCCGTGAACAGACCTTATTTTTTATAACCAGTTTTCTCTGCATGTATCTCATGAACCATGAAGACCATGTACAGTAACAAGACTAAGCTCATTGTAATAGTCTCTTTGCAGTCACCCTTGTAAATGAATTGTGTTTTGGGGTAAAGGTGCCCAATTCCCGAGGAACTGCCTTTCCGGATCTTCTTTGCGCCCAACATACACTGCCTTTTCCGCCTTACCATTCATTTTGCGATGGTATGTCAGTCGCAAAGAAGATCTGGAAAGGCGGTTACTAGGGAATTGGGCACCTTTACCCCAAAATTTTATTGAATGTTGCGGGATCGATCTGCAGGTAAGCTAAAATGTATGCCCACCATAAACCTTTCCATCAATTAGCATTTGACTTTCCAGAAATATTCTTTGCTCAACTGTTATTTTACACTTTTTCCCCTGTTGAAGCAAGGTTAGTATAAGTTGATAAACACATACAAAAGAAAAGCCTTTGGCTATTGTTTATGTTCACTGTTTTGTTTTGTGCCTCCATTATTATATTGTCCTAAGGGATTACCAAGACTACAAACAGATTATTATTTGTAAGAATTTGTTGGTTCCAGGCTCACAGCTGAGGCCATTTTATTGTCATTTGTGACTAACCTTGATATGTCGGTTCATGGCAGTTGATTGGGCTGCCCTCACCAGACCCTCCAGCTCTGCTCCAGAGAAATTCTTGGTTTCTTGAGCCAGTTCAGGTATGTCCACATCGGTTGAGAGAAGACTGTGCTCCCTCATCCTGGCTGTATGGATATGCAAGATCTGAAGGCGACCTTTCTCATCGGGAAGTCCTGGGTGAGAAATATAAAAATATTTCAAGCCAGAGAAACTGAAAGCAGAAGGTGTGTTTACATGAATGCACTAGATTGATACTTATCCTCCCATTCATTACAGATTATAACATCAACCTATAATGATCTTCCTCTCTTTTCTATCCAAACAAAACTGCAGTAGCCATAGACCAATCTAAACTAAGAATTCTGTGTATAGTCATTAGCCTGGAGTCAAATGAATATATAAAAACTGTAAAACTCCATCAAAAAATTAAATTACTGGAAATTTTAAGGGAAGCAGTATTTTCCCATCCTAATGACCTTTTGTCTGTGTATAAATAAATGCTTCGGAAATACGGACTTCCTTTTTGCAGGACTTGCCCTTGACACCGTTTCTCAACAGAGATCTTAATATGTTTGACCCATCCAACAGCCAATCAGTAGAAATTACTGTTACTGAACATTCCAAGGTAGAGTGAATTCTGGGAAGAAGAACCATTACAGAACCTTACTAATATTAACAGCAGGGAATAGCAAGGGGTATAAATTCAAACAGATGAGAATATGTACAACAACTAGGCATGCATAATATAAACTAATAAGGAATGGTGACTTCTGGGTAATTTCCATATTTCCATATTAGCTCTTAGGAAAGCTATACTTCTTAAAAGGGTTTTACAGCATTCCATAAGCTAAATGCAAAACCAGAGAGCCAGCCACAGACCAGTCTTTCTCTATTTGCATATTCTGAAGCCGTAATGCCTTATAATCTTATTTCATTTATTAGTGACGTTAATATAAACTAAGAATTTTAAAAATAATATTTTTCACTGAACATTCCCTTTAATCACAGTAAATAGCCTTTTCCCCCAATCCCCACCTTGGCGTGGGAAGAGTTGTCTCTTTTTTTGTTAAAATCCATTGCTGGTTATAGTGTGACTGACTCACCAATCTCCATTTTCACCTCCAACCTTCCAGGTCTCAGGAGAGCTTCATCTATCAAATCTGGCCTGTTTGTCATACCTGGGAAGGACACACAAAGAAACATTGTTGCAAACACAAAACAAGTTGTATCTCCTTAGTGCAGTGATATTTTTCCATCCCCAATTTTTTTTTAGTGATTTTTTCCTCACCAATCACAAGTATGTTGTTAAGCTGCTCCACACCATCTATCTTGGACAGCAGCTGGTTGACCACAGTGTCATGAACGCCTGTGCTACCAGCCATACTCCCTCTCTGCTTGCAGATGGCATCGATTTCATCAAAGATAATGATGTGCAGTCCGCTATTGGCCCCCAGCTAAGGCAAAACAAGCAAATGGGTTGATTACATCAGTAAATATTATAATATTGCTTTGAGTACATGGTGAAAAAAAGTCAGTTTCCTATAGTGACATATTGTATCCCTTCTTGAATCACATGATACCACACGCCAATATGTAGGAGGGTGGGGTTAAACTTCCCCTATATGTGTCAAGGCAAGATGCCTAAGGAGCAGCCCTTGAATTGCCACTGGTTGAACACCCCTGGGTTAGGCCATTCTGAGTAACAAGAGTAAATAATAAGCCCTTTTGCTATTTGAACTGAGCCAGTGAATGTAAATCTAAAAAAATAAAAAAGGCTTTAAGGGTAACTGCAGTCTCCACACAAGTGTTCTATATTTAACATATCTATTTCATACCTTTCAAAGAAGCCAAGGGTGGTGTCTGTAACTTCTCTGTATCTTAAGTTATAGACTTGTAAAGTTACAGTTCCTGGTCTGAGTCTCTGTGACAGTCACATGATGTTCCGTGTAAGACCCACCCCCCCCCCCCCTAAAACGATCTTTTCTGAAGCTATTTACAGACCTGCAACCATTTTCTATCCCTTTTCTCTACCTATGGGCACCTTAGCGAGAGGTTTGTGGCTAGCTTTAAAAATAGTTAAGAAGTTTGGGGTGGGGTTATGATGCAGGTGATTCTGCTCTATCCCAGCAGTGGGCATGTTTTAATCTTTGTGACATCAGCAGAATTTTGGGGTCTGCCTCCAATACAGCACTAGCAAGAAAAAACACCCTTTATATTGCTGTAACTTTGGATAGACTGAAGCTAGAAACATGATCCTGGAGTCATTTTAAAGGTAGGAGTGCGTTCCATGGCTGCATTGCCTTGTGCGGGTGGTTTTTATTAAATCCCTCTCTTCTAAAAGCCTTACCCTTCTCTGTTCCTCCTCAGCGTCTGCAAACAGTTTGCGGATGTTTGCCTCTGACTCTCCCACATACTTGTTCAATATTTCTGGACCATTAACTACTTTGGGTTCACGGGCATTTAGCATTTTCCCGATCTGCCGAGCCATCAGAGTCTTACCACATCCGGGAGGCCCAAACAAAAGAATGCCTTTAACATGCTTGCAACCTGCAAGGAGGAAAATTGCATCAATAAAAGGGTTAAAAAGTTATAGTATAACCTTTATAACATAATAGTATAAGAACGGATGTTAAATATTCAGCCTGCTGACTGCTCTAAATTACATTGACTTTGCAGGTGACAGAAGTGGATCATATATTCAGGATTCCTTTACAGCCCTGCCATAACAAATCTGGAAATGGTACCAAGCAACAGCTCTGAAACAGTGATCCAATGAATAAGAGGAAAGGTTAATTCTAATTAAATGCTAGACTTATAATAGGAAGGTCATCCTTTCTGTGTCATTTCTTTTTATCATCAAGCAAAAAGGGCAGGGTGCATGATGGTCTAACAATGCTAGGCACCTAGACAGCTAATGTTTTGTTTAAATACAGGGGCAGTTATTAGCATAAATCCCCTTACAATGTGTCAGTGCCAAGACCTGTAAAAAAATTACATTTTGACTTTGTATCTTTCCCGAGCTCTGAAAAGTTCACGAACAAGGAAAGAAAGTTGGAACAAGACATCTGCTTTGCCGTCTCGCAGGTAATTATTCGCCACTGTTGACAACTGTGTGTGGAGATAAGAAAGTTTCTGTCATCCCGGCATTATCCAGCCACAGGGTGACCTTTAACTGGCACAGTTATGACTTCTTCTAAATAAGTTCCTTTGTATGGTTTTGTTGAAAGAAGGGTAAAGTCAAACCCATAATACTTGCCCCATTCCTTATTGCCAGACCCCTTTTCCCCATGAATCACTATGCCGAAAGCAATTATCCTGCTTATGACTTAGGCTGGGTCCACACTGAGGGACTATTTGTCCGGACTGAGCACTCGCAACGAGCGAGCGCTCGGCCGGGGAACAAATGTCCGTCAGCCGCGGCAAATTCGCCCACGGCAGAATTTGCAAACGATATATTGTGCGGTCCCATAGGGAATTTACCGACACGTCCGATCATTCGTTCGGCCGATCCGGACGAATGAACAATCGAGGTCGGTTGCGGCCAGCCGCCCCACACTAGCAGATATTTTGGGCCCACCAAAAGTGTCGTGAATCAGTCGGTCGGCCGAAAATATCTGCTGGTGTGTACCCAGCCTTATGGATCACCCTATAATTTAAAGGGCATGTCCACCCTTTAATGCATCTTTTAGTATGTGATAGGCAATGCTTCCCCAGCCCCAAACACTATAATATTATTGCCAGAAAGTCCCCCGATTATCACTTACCTTACCTCTTTCGTTCCCCGCACACTCCTGGCCCTCTGCTTGCATGGAACTGCAAGCAGGGGGCGGGACCATCAGCCGCGTCTGTGATTGGCTGAAGGGCAGCCAATCACGGACGCCCCTGCCGGCAGTTCAGAATCACGAAGGAGAGAGGTAAGGTAAGTAATGATCGGGGGACTTTCTGGCATTTATATTATAGCGGTTGGGTCTGGTGTAGCATTGTACATACTGAAAGGTTTTTACACTAGGAGGAGGGCTTGCAAAACGGGAGGGAGAGGGAGGGGGGGGGCCTGCAGTGCGCATGGCAAACTTCTCGCAGAGGGGAGACAGGAGGCAGAGTCTTATATGGACTCTGCTATCCTCCTGGTGGCCACGTTTTTGGACTTTGGGGAGGCATTACAGGAGAACCATATGGAGCTGGGATGTGAGGTAAGGATTTTATTACACTACAGAGTGGGGCCAGTAGTGGGGGGGATTATAGTTTTGGGGGTGGACATGACCTTTAATAATGTATGTTTTCATTGGCTACAGAGGACTGTGTGAATCAGGTAAAGAGCTAAAGTGAATTTTAACTAAGTAGTAACATTTATATATCTATTATTAAAGTTACCATAATCTTTTAAATCACTTAAAGGGCTTGTCCACGCCAAAATCAACTTTTTTCTGTAGTGTAAAGACCCCCCCTCCCAACCTTAAAGGATAACTGTATTGCCTCAATGCATTTTTTTTTAAAAACTGCTTTAAAAAGAGTAAAGGTATGTAGCCCTCCCCATACATTTTTTTCCTGATTTCGAGCCTCTCTCTGTCTTCAATTAGCCTTCAATTAGCCCTGCTGTGAAGGGGGCGTAACGATTCTGTCTGCCTCTAACTGTCACTCAGAGCTAGCATGCGAGAAAACACTCCTCCACCCACCCTTGATTAGCTTGATTATATAGGCTGTATTCTAGCAACAGGACCTTTCAAGTTTGTTTGACCGGCAGAGAAGGAGGGAAGAGGTTGTAACAGACATTCCTACCGGCCATTGACAAGTGATATGTTAATGATGGCCCTGGGCCATCTAGGAAGCGGGCTGTTAGCATTCATCTTTGCTGTGTGATATCTAATGGAGTGCAGCACAGTTGTAAATAAGAGTAAGTGATTTCAGCTGCTGGAAGTGTGACATGTAATTGGGGAGATGTTTTTTTTGTGTATTGTTGTCCTTTAACCATCATGTTTAAATCTTAAAAAAGTGCACAGATACTTACCAACCTTAATTTCCTTGGCCTCTAATTCCCTTCCAGGAACGGAAGTAGCATTAGAGACAGAGGCTGTTCAGAGACAGCAGCTGTGATTTCAGCCAATCACAGACGTGGTGACGGCTATTCAGTTAGCAGAGGGAAGGAATGTTGGCAAGTGAGTTTCCTCACACTTTTTAAAGATTTGAACATGGTGGTTAGGGTTGGAAGGGGGGCCATACACTACAAAAAAAGATTGATTTTTTTTACAGTATCTCTGCAGAGATAATGCATCCAGAGGAAGGGGGGTAGGGAGCTCCACAGCGCATGCCAGAGTCCTCCAGGAGGACAGGGAAGGGGCAGATACGGATTACACACAGGAAGGCTCCTACTCTTTAGTTTCCTGGACTTGTACTAGACACTGCAGGAGAACCATTTAAAGCAGAGGTGAAAGGTAAGAATTTTTTAATACCACACAGTGGGGCCAGCAGCAGGTTAAATTTTAGTTTTGTGGGTGGACATGCCCTTTAATCCTCCTTTACATTAAATATCTAAGAGGAATAAAAAACAGATTGGATACAAATGTGACCCAAGGTACAATGCACTTCAATCGCACAAATCTTACCCATTTGCTCCACAATCTCAGGTGGAAAGACTCGAGAGGCAAAGGCTCTTCTGAAGATGTCAGAGAATTCCTTGTCCAGGCCTCCAATTCCCATCTTCTCAAAGTTCCAATCTGGGTTAATGATAGATTGACGGTCTTGCTTCGTCTTTGACTTGCCTAACCAAAGGGAGATTGAAATGCGTAAGAACACTGGCGATACTATTCTGAAAGCCTAGAAATTTCGAGGACAAGTGGAGATATAATTTATCCTCTACCAGAAATAGCAGATTGCTTTTAAACAGAAAGTATATTCATATTTCTTGCATGGTGACAAAAAGAAACAAAGGGGCAGTGAAAGGCTGCTGCTGATATTTGTGGAGAGGCTTACAGTGATGTATGTATGTATATATGTTTATTTATATAGCGCCACTAGGGGACACAGCGCTGTACAATATAGAATACAAAAAGTCGTACAAGGAGGGCAAATATACATAAATATATATATAAGTATGTGCATCATGAAATATACAAAAGCATGAAACATGTAACATGAGGAAAGTGCCCCATAGAGTTTACAATCTATGGTGGGTAACATACAGATACATAAAAAAGGATATGCTGTGCTCAGAGAGATAGGATGACAGGTTAGATTTAAACTTGTTTATTGAGGTTTCTTGATGAAGAGAGAGAGGAATAGAATTCCAGAGGACGGGAGCCACAAGAGAAAAAGGTTTGAGTGGGGGGGGGTTTCTGTGTAACAGTTCTGTGATGAGCAGAGGGTACGGGCAGGGACATATGGGGACACAAGAGAGGAAATATCAGAAGGAGTGGCAGAGCAAAGGGATTTAAATGTTAAGAGAAGGATTTGGTAGATAATGCATTTAATGGGGAGCCAGGTAGATGAGATTTCATTTTATGATTGTATAAGTGAGAGGCAATGTGTGCGGCGGAGTATCGACCGAAGGGGAGAAAGATGGGAAGCAGGAAGACCAGAAAGCAGAAGGTTATAATAGTCCAGGCGTGATAGGATAAGAGCATGGATAAGCAGTAGTCAGAAGATAGAGGAATCTACAGATTTTCGCAATTTTACAGAGAAAAAAGCGGCAGGTTTAAGCAACATTGTTAATGTGATTAGAAATGGAGAGAGAGGAATCAATAATAACCCCTAAGCAACATGCAGATTCCCAATTCTGACAACGGGAAGCTATTAGATCCTATTTCCATGACTGCAGAACAGATTGAGTAATACATAAGTATGATTTGATTTGGTAAGTTCACCTGTCAGATTCAGAGAGGAGTTGTCGGCCTTCTCAAACACCACCTGACTATTCCCCACCACCAGTCCAACCTCTATCTGCAGATAAAAAAGTGGGAAATAAAGAACAATGATAAAAATTACTTACAGAGTCCCCTTATATATCTAGATCACTACCCAACAAATGTTCCATTCATTGAAAGATACATTGTTATTGTGGCTTTGATATACACATTAATTGTAAACTTCTTTTATAATGGAATTGTAATGTAATTTTATATTATAAGAATCAATTAATTTTTAAATTTTTTTAAAAGGGAAGTTCAGTGCAAATACATAACATTTTAGGAAAAAATGTTAGTATTTTTCCATTGTACGTTGATTTAGTTGCTCAGTAGAGATCTGAGCATGTTTGACCCACCCAACAGCCAATCAGTATAAATGACTGTTAGGAACATTCCAAGGTAGTGCATTCTGGGAAGAAGATGGGTCCATATAGAACCTGAAATGTCAGATCACTAATGTTAACAGCAGGGAATAGCAAGGTGTATAAATTCAACTGATCTTTTCAAAATGGAAGAGAATATGAAGAATAACTGGGTATGCGTAATATAAACTAAGAATTTAAAAAATAATGATACGGTATTTTCCACTGAATTTTGCCTTTAAATCCCCTCCATTAGGAGGAATATTTATTGTAAAATAAACAAAATGCTATAGGAGTCTAAATGTTTCTTCTTGTATAGGAGAACATCCATATCAGTTTACTCATTACATGTCATTGGGTTGGTGTATTTAGTAGGGCAGCCTCTGTGTATATATGGAGTAGCATTAACTGATTTTTTCCAGTGGTTCATGGTTGGGGTTAATCTCTGTATCCAGGTTCTGGCTATCAACTTCTTTGCTATGGATATAACATTTATTTACATTTAAATGTTCTAGTATACCTAATAGACAGGTTTTAGGATCCAGTCCAAGTGGTAAGCCCATTTAATCACGTTAAGAATTTAACGCCAGTAAGACTGTAGCTGTGGACAGGACCAGAGGAAATGAAACAAGGTCCCCTGACACTTTGACACAAGCTCTCTGACACTTTGGACAGTAAGGATTAGAACAGTATTTAGCCAGTCTCACTGGGGTCAGATAATATCTATGTAAAATGTACAACAGGGCGAGTCTGAATCTTAGGCCTTTGGAGAAATTTCCTATATACATATATCACTAAGAGCACCTCCTTCCATTCCTCACAAGTCAAGGGGCCCACATCTGTCTCACATGAACCTTTTATAGGCATAATGGCTTATTGAGGGATCAGCATATGGATCGCACCATATATATTCGAAATCAGCTTAGCTGATGTCATGTTAGTCAATATTCTTACAAATGGGTTATTAAAACAGAACAAGGGTTGTTCTTGTTGATTCATTTAGTGTTTTAGATTTGCCTATTTGGTAGATGACAATGAGTAAACGTATCTGGCTAACACCCCCCAAAAAAGTTGACAGTGCTCTTAATACGCAACAGCCAATCAGCTTTGTAGAGGTCTGCTGCAGTTGCTGTTTGGTTGCTGCAGGTTAACATCACACACATGATTTGGTCTGTCTTATTACATAACACATTTGGGTTTTCCAATCTTTACCTTCTGCCTTTTTCCTGTTGGTTGTTCACCCTTTAGAATGCTCGGATCCATGGCTTCTATATCCTTGACCACTAATCCAAAAAGTTTGTCATTGAAGGTGAACACCAGCTTTGGAAGAAAGTAAAATAGTAAGAAATGCATTTCTTGTTTGGCAGGATAAATATTATTTCACAATCACCAAGGGCCCTTGAAATAATATACGTTACTCGTATAACAAACCACTCATGTAAGTAGAAAATCTCTTGGATTTCAGGGAGAGCAGTTTAACATTTGTTGAAAAGAGAACACAAATGAACAGGGAAAAGGGAGAGATTGTTTAAAGACTTGATGGGGACAATGAAAGTAAAGCTAGGGACACACAGCCCCAATATTCTCTCCACTGCAAGTTAAACAATCGGTAGTCTGTTTGATGTTTAATACTTCGCCAAGACTAATAGTGTGGCGTATTAACATAACATAACATATCTGATCTATTTTAACCTTATTTTGATGTGGCAAAAAATGTTGGTTTCAGCAAAAATTCTTATAAAGAATTTGACCAGATTTACCCAAACACACAGTTGCAAGGTTGAAATCTTGATCTTTTGTGTATCTAGCATAAGAACACTGTAGATATCACGCAACAGTCACACAGACGAAAAAACAATGGGGAACTAAGCTGGTTATAAAATAAAGGAATTAAAAAAATCAAAAGGATTTTCACACAGCACTTTTCTGCCCGAGATTCTGATTCATATCCCCTGAAAGTTACTAGAATTAAACAATTCTCCTGTTCGGGGTTTTTAGTAATATTTTACATACTTACTGATTTGACTTAATGAATGAATAAAAATTGGTCATCTGTCAATTACCTGCACCCAACCAATGCAGCACATTATTAAATGAATTATTAACCAGATGTTTAAGTATAATTATTGTCCCCATTCTGGCAGAGTAACCTCCCTCCATGAGGTTAATCAAGGATGTGACAACTAACATCCCAGCCAATGATTGACTGATGTCCCCCTGCTGCCTCCTCACATGCACATGCTTAAGTTTATAAAAAATCTAATTGAGCAGAGGAGGCAGATACCTTTGCCAAAAAAAGAATAAAACTTATCATTAAATATCTGGTTACAAATGAAAGTAATAAACTGGTAAAAATAGCAGTTACGGTTGGGCAGACAATTGAAAGTTCGCCAGTTTTTTGTCTCAAGGGTTGATATGTCCTTTGCTCTAATAAACAGCTGAGCATACAGTATTATGCAGAAATATATCTCGAAAAAAATAAAGAAAAACATTTGTGCTTTATGGCGAATGTGCACTTTATTTTACATTTCTACTTACAATTAGAGATGGACTAGAACTCGAACTTGAGTTCGAGCCGAACTATTCGAATTCGAACAAATTCGGACTTCTTGATCTATCCCGGACCAGGATTTTCGATAAATATGGAATGTTCGAATATGCGAGTAAAACGCCTATTATACCTATACGCGAGCATCGAATCCGCGAGTAAAATGTCCATGGTATATAGGCGTGAACATTGAATGTTCGAACGCGAGAGCTCGAAAGTAGCGCGAGTAAAATTGATTTTTCGAATGTCCTGGATATTGGAACATGTTCCCCAGACCATTTCCCAGGTCCCACAGCCATTTACATTAAGTTACCATTGATATTTTAATTGTATTTCATTAGAACTTTTCAAACTATTTGACTCCCATTGACTTAAATGGGTCCATTTTCGAACTTTCAAACTTTCCATATAGTTCGAAAGTGGACCGAACTTTCGAAAGTTCGGCCATCTCTACTTACAATCAAAGTACCCAATAATGCACACCCATCAACTACATGAACTATCTATATGTTTTTATTATTATGGATTTATATAGCGCCAATATCTTCTGTAGCGCTTTACAAATACACATCTACATTCACATCAAGCCCTGCCATGAAGAGCTTACAATCTAAGGACATTTAACACATACAACCTATCAGTACGTCTTTATGATAGTGGGGGAAACCAGAGTGCCCGGAGGAAACCCACGCAAACACGGGGAGAACATACAAACTCCTTGCAGATGTGTCCAAGGGTGGAATCGAACTCAGGACTTCAGCGCTGCAAGGCATCAGTGCTAACCACTGATGATAATTAATGGGCCAAAATTAGGATAACACTAGGAAACCCATATAAGCACATAGAGAAAATACAAACTTCTTGCAGTTGTGTCTTAGGGTAAATCTGAACATACAACCCAGAGCTACATGGCATCAGTGCCTTGAGCTACCAAGCTGTCCACTACCTAAACCAAACTGGGCGTAAAATAAAAGCTGTAGATGGCTTTTGTGAAGTACTACAAGTTTATATCCAAACTCACCTGCTGCCCAACAGAAAAGGCTTGATTGTTAAACTGCTGTATGAATTCCCCTGCCATTCTGTCTGTGTCGTAAGGGTTGGAGTCAACGCTCTTCTTCTGCAGGAAGTCTATCTCTATGGTCATAGTGCCAATGCACTGCTTGGTCTTGTCAAAGGTGTATATTCCAACTGATGTAGAAGGTTAAATAATTAGGAATGACTGTATTTCTCCATAGTACTACATTCAACAACCCGGCATTTTCAAAGAGAATTCATTTCTTAAGTAAAAACCAACAAATCTTGGAGGGGGATTGAAAAAAGAAATTTAGCTGCCTTACCTAGAGCAACAAAGTAGCATCACCATAATCACATCCCCTAAGCATTTAATGATGCCCTAAACCTATTAATTGTAAAATCAATGCTAAATAATATGATTTTATTTGTAATATACAGCATTAAAAAGCTATCTTCTAGTTTATCTCTTTTATAAACCAAGGAAACAAACAGCAGGCCTTTATATGTATGAGCTCCTGGCGACTCATCCCATATAAAGCAATCGGGCGAATATCTATGTGTTCTTTCTTTTAGACAGTGTATTGTTATTGTCTTATTTCCTCCACATCTAGCCAGGCCGATGGGCAAACCCAACCACTGGCCTTTGAATCTCACCATTGCTGCTGTGGGCAACTTTCTTAATCCTTTTAAATAAACAATACAATACGAGAAATACACATGAATGAATTATAAGCTACAGAATGTGACGGGTGATATAAAAGGAGATGGAGCCAGGACTGCTGCATAGGAACAGCTGTAAAAATAAATAAAATAACACAGAGTTTTTGGCTTTGTTAATTCATAAAATTTAATAAATAACAAAGATGAACTGGTGAAAAATAACACTGAGTTATTAATAATCTGCCGTGTAAGGGGAAGAAGAAAGGAGAGAAAGAAGAGTGTCAAATAAGCGTTATGATCACATTGTGGATCTGAGAGTCAGAAGGTTGAGCAGAGCGAGCGGAACACAATGGGGGGGGGGGGGGGAAAAAAAAAAAAGGGCCCGGGAAAGAGAAATAATGAGTGAAATAACAGAAAAAGAAGGAGTGAATGGAAATTTGAGAGTAAAAACACAGGAAAGGAGGAAGATGTCACCAAATGGATGAATACCGGTAACTGGGTGTCTTCAGAACTGCACAAATTTAAATTCAAACAGAGGTTAACTGTACAGAACACTAGAATAGGAGTAGGGAATGTGGATTTGCAAGGTGATCGAATAGAATCTCTCGCACACCATTTGGCCCAATAGACAGGATGATAGCAGTCTTACACGGCACTGGACACCCACTGCCCCTAAACCCTGTTCCAAAGAACTTTGCATTGGATCGGGGATGCTAATAAACATACTGCTGAATGTGTAAGAAATTCCCCACCAGAGGGCCACATCTTCTGGTCCCACGCAGACCAGTGCCCAGACACTATCAGTTTTCTGTTCTGCTGGTGCATTGCAGAGGAACGAACAGTCTGGATTACTGATCACAAAACAGCAAGTGTTACTCCTGTCTGATACACTCTATCCATAGACCAGATACACATGCCAGATAAGTAAAATCATAGTATTTACTTTTGTCGTATATTGTACATTAGTACAATGGACAAGACCTTCAAATAATATATTTATTTATAAAATCCCAGTGAAGAATTTAGTGACGCAAAACAAACTGAGCTCAGTTGTCTTTGCGGACCTCATGGTCTTGTCTGCGACGTGTGACAGCCAATAGCGTTTGTATCAAATTCAGGGCTGGACAGAATTCCCCTTGTCTGGTTATTTTAGCAAAATAAAAAAACGAAAGACAGATGAGTGTAGTGCAGAGGGGTAAACGCTGATCACATTTTCCATACAAAGAAGAGCTGCAAAGTGTGAAGATAATCTAAATCCAAACAATGCATCAATTTACATAAATACAGCATTATAAAGTTTAACCTTTGTCTCAGTAGACAAAGATGTCTGCCCCCTCCCTTGTTTAAAGGACAACTCCACCCTCATAAGAGTATATTTTAGAAAGAATGGCCTCTTTAAAATATGTTGATTAATCATATGAATTCATCACTGTATGCCTGCTATGCTTCTGGATGCCTCATGGAAACTGAGCAATTTAGAAACCTGTACTGAGCCTGTACTGAGCCTGGACATGCTCAGAAGAGGCAGCTAGGGGATTAACATTCAGTCATTGGCTGTGATGTCAACTGTCAAATCCATAACTGACAGTTACTAACTGGAAGAACCAGGAAGCAGAAACAGGGAAACAGGACATTGTGCAGGATTTCAGGTTAGACTTATATATTTCACATTTCAAACTATTACCGTTTAGGGTTTTGGGGGGTGATTTACCTGTATATAAGTTTTCATTTTGGGGCTGGACTTGCCCTTTAATGGTCCAGACATATAAGATCTTATATATATATCTTAAGATTTCCTTTCAGCTAGTCTCAAATTTTAAAAAAGTATCAGGGTTATTCAATAAAAGTTCTTATCGTTTAAAATTGTGCTAATTTTGTCCCAAACAATCAGATGTTAGCTTTCAAATGTTAAATAAGATCTGATTGGTTGGGGCAAAATTAGCACCATTTTAAACGATAAACAGGGTTTTTCAATAAAAGTTCTTATCTTTTAAAATGGTGCTAATTTTGCCCCTACCAATCAGATGTTAGCTTTCAAATGTTAAATAAGATCTGATAGGTTGGGGCAAAATTAGTACCATTTTAAATGATAAAGCTGGGTACACACGATTAGATATTTCGGTCCGATCGACCGATAGTTCAGTGTATCGGTCGATCGGACCGAAATTATCGAATCCGAATGTGCCCATGTCCGATCGACCGTTCGTCCAAATCGGACGAAAGGACGATCGGAAAGGGTGGAAAACCTCGTCCGATCGTGCGGTCCTCTATGGACCGCACGATCGGTCGCGGTGACTATCGGACGTGGCTGCTTTTGCCGCGACCGACAGTCCTTCCTCCTGGCCGACCGTTCGAAAGTATCGAACGGTCGGTCAGGAGGAAAAATCGCTAGGTGTGTACCTAGCTTAAGAACTTTTATTGAATCTCCCTGAAGAACTTTTATTGAATCTCTTTGTATATATCTTTGGAATTATACCAACTGCACTAATCAATAGTGAGCTCCAGTTGTGACTGGTGGTAAACACTATTATTGCAGCTTTCACTTAGCAGAAGGTTTAACAGTTCTCAGCTGTATCTCAAGGGAGATCTTTACAAGCCCTGAAGTCCCTATAAGCCCTATCGCATGACGGAGAAGAAGAAAGGAGATATTTTAAATGAAAACATTAAACATTAAAATTCAATGAATTACATTCCTTAGAATTAAAACGTAATGCTCAGCACCCCTTTTATAAAAATTTTTAGCATAATTCTGTAAATAATTTCTATTGTTTACTACTATGTTTAACCTACATTTTTGATATTCTAGAGCACATTAGTTTTCTCCTATTTGATTCAGGACCTTGGACAGCTCTAAATTTTCTACCAGTCCCAGGTTGATACTTTTTTTTTTAACTCCTGGCATTATAAGAATTTGTTAGTTAGGTTTAAAGGACAACAATATAAAAACAAATATCATCACCCCCATTACGTCCACACTTCTAGCAGCTGAAATCACTTACTCACGTTTACAGCCGTGCTGCCCTCCCTTAGATATCACACAGCAAAGATGAGTGCTAAAAGCCCGCCTCCTAGATGGCCCAGGGCCATGTTTAACATAACACTTTTCATTGGCTGGTAGGAATGTATGTTACAACCTTTCTCCTCCTCCTCTGCCAATCAAACCAACTTGAAATGCCCTGTTGCTAGGATACAGCCTACATACCTTTACTCTTTTTAAAAAACTTTTTTTTTTAAAAATGCATTGAGGCAATACAGTTATCCATTAAGCTACTGGGCATTTGGTTTATTTTTTTACCACTATATGCCCTCTAGACCCACAACTTTTAAAATGCATGCCTATAATGACCATGTTAGTTGGGTTACATGCTACTAACTTTTTGAGCTGCCTGCTTATACAACCATGGTTAGAATTCTTTGACATGGTCTATTAGAGCACTTGGAGCAGTAAGAAAAGGCAATCTATAATTACTGCACGGGTCCTGTCTGTAAGACTTCATCCATAAGTCAGCCTTAAAGATTTAATGTTATTGCAGCTCTTAAATAAATCATGATTTTGCATTGGTGTTAAATAAAAAGTCACACTATCCCTTTGTGCTCTAAAAAAGTTAGCGTGACTTGTTAATGATTGCGTTTGTGAATAGGGAAATGTATACCCTTAAACAATATTAATCCTCAAAAGTGAGCATTACAAAGAACATTTCCACCTTTATTATATACTGTATATTGCACTTATATATTAGTGCAGGGGATACAAATCCATCTGTTGATCTTCACGCTAGTTTGTTCAACATATAGACATAAGCGGTAATACAGATGACCATCTGTAAATAAGGGTGAAAATATATTAAGGACAGCACAATGGTTAAAAGAAATGCAGGATAAATGTTCTTAAACAAAACATTGTGCTGTCCTTATACCTTATTATCTTATATCCATAAAGTCTCTCTTATAAACAAGCCTTGTTCCCTCCTCTCTAATAGACACTAGATTGGGTTATGAGCATGGTTAAGCCAAAGCAATTTCCCTGCATGTATCTTGTGAACCCATTTATGTAAGGAGTTAAGAGCGTTTTTTATCAGCTCTTTGTGCTAGCATTTTAATTGAAAAACTTCAAATTGCTAGAGTTGATGGGGGTGGGTAACTGTTTCCTTGGAGATTTATATGTAAATGGAACCCAAGTAACATTTTACTAAAGGTGCACTATGGCTACAACACAGCATAAGGAAGTTCCCACAACATCCCTTTTAGTATGGAAACTGGTGCACAAAATGGAACACCGTCTATTCCTGCAGATTCAGTAACAGATGTTAACATTCTCCTAACTATACACAAAACAAGGTAAGAGCAAAGGCAAAGCCACCTGCCAGCCTGAAATCTAACATTATTATAATCTAACAATGCATTTTACTGACCCTCCAACTCATCTGTTAGCAGGGAACTGAAAATGATTACAATTAGCACATTTGCAACGAATTCACTGTGCTGTTAGCTCTACAGCCTCAGTCCAGTAGATTCCTTCTAAACCACACACAGAGACACTTTGTGGAACCTCCTGATTGACAGCTAGAGGATGATAAATGCAAATATCAATAATAAAAAAAATGTTACACTGCATTAAAACGAAATCTTTAAAGTAAGATCTGGTACACACAAGTCAATAAGGACCCCATATTCCTGACAGATTACAGCTAATAACAAAATGTCCTTAATAGGCACAGAGAAGAGATTATGCTGAGAGCTGCAGTTTGTATAGAACTGCAAAGATCTATATTTTACAGATGTACAACTCTGCCGTATTATAATGAGGACCTGATCTGTTGCCCTGGCAGCAATAAGGACAGTTCCAAGAGAATATATTAAAGGTACCATGCAAAAGAATAACTCAAAAATGTATCCGTACAGCTAAAAACAGATCTGTACATCTGCAAGGAAGGTGGGGGTGTTTCAGCTCTGCTGTAGTCAAAGCCAGGAAAAGGCACAATCTATACTGTTTGGCCCAGGCGGTTGTAAGGATTGGTCTATTGAGGCTGTTCAGTAAAAAGAACAAACATTTCTAGCAGTAAAGAGATAAAGACCCCTGGGATGACATCATGAAATAAAAGGATGCCTGGGAATTAGTATAAATGCACTGCTGACAATTCAAATATAAGCCAAAAAAAATAAGCATATAGCTTATTAGATGAGATAAGCAGTAAACCGGATGTTATTTGTCACCGGTACCACTGTAAGAACTAAACCTATTCTCTTCTTCCTGCAGCTAATAAAATACCAACACTCAGCTAAGGGACTAGGGGACTATTTATAGCAGAAGGAAGCCTGTTAATCTCCCAAGTGGCTCAATTATTAAAGGGTAGATTGGAAAGCGTGTCTGGGTTACAGTGGCTAAGAGCGCAGGATTAATGGATACAGCAGAAAATCCAAGTCACTTACGTCACACTGTGTGTTCTAAATTACACAAACATATAAAGCCACCTTTCTATACTCTACACCTGCTATTCCCATGATGCTTTTTAATCACCTGACCTAATTTCTTTTTTCAATCACAAGCCTTTTAAAGATGAAATGAAAAATGTCAACATACATACATGCACATAAAGGCTTGTGTTTTAAGACAGACACCATTTTGCCAGCACTGATCTACCATCTACGGACAGATTCATTTAAGAAACATTAGGTAAACATTGTATGTCAGGCTGAGGCCACACTACATAGCGATTTTGCTATTTCCGCATGCGACTGCACAAAGAAATGGTGATCGTAGGCGTTACCAAAACGGGCATGCATGCACAATCGCAGGAATTTTGCATTCCCACAATTTCCAGATTTAAAATCTCATTGTGCAAGCGAAAGTGTGTGAAAAACACGATTATCTATCTTGATTGGCACAGACAATCAAGATAGATAATCGGCGCTGATTAGGACTGCTCACAGATTGATGCAATCAAGAGGCAGGTGTGATTGTGTCTGTGTCACATGTCCATTAATGTCTATGTGCAAATAGGTCCGAGTATTCCGCGGATTCCTTAGCTAGCTAATGGCACACTTCATCTGTGCCCACAGGTCTGTACCGAATTTCATGTGTCTAGCTTGAACAGTGGTAGGAGATACAGTCCAAAGTAGATGGAAGAATAGAAGGAATAGAAGGAAAGAAAAGGAAAATAGAAATAGAAAGAACAGGAATTTATCTCTTTCAAGACAAAATAATAATAAGCAAATCATGTGCCCTCTTGTTCTCCAATAAGAATGTATCACTCACCTTCCACATCCTGGCCAATGGAGAGTCCAGCCCATTTTCTCTAAAAAAAACACACAAGCAAAGGTCAATTTGAAAATAGACTGCTTGATAATTTAATTTGTCTGTAACAATGGTGGTGGTGTAATTGCTGGAGAAAACAGTAAGCAGTCCCCTGACACTTCATAAAGGACAGATAAATATACATACTGTATATACGCTAATCACTAAAACATAAAGTTCTGCTAGCTATGACAGGGTGTCTAAAGCTAGGTACACATTAACTGCGGTATCGAGGCTTAATCGTCAGTCGCAGTTGTTTGGGAAAGACTGAAAATTTCCCTCAGTCACAGTAGTCTTCCTATAGGGAGGTCGGACGCGGACGCGGGAAACACACAGTCCTGAGCATTCTTGCTATGCTGTGTATATGCCGTGTATATGGAGAACGCTCGGCACTGCGTGTATCCTGATCTTTGAAAAATGAGAGACAGGATCTTGCAGATCTGTCATCTTTCAAACATCTGGCGTGTATGTACCCAGCTTAACACACAGCATCCAAGTGGGTGGTTTATGGTCCATTACTCCTTAATGGGGCTTTAGAGTAGGTGGGGTTTATGTAAATAATGCCCAGGATTTGGTGAAGTTTGTCTAGGACTGGGCAAAGTTATGGTGGGTAAGGGGGCACAGTAATTTAAACCCACCCCAATATGTCCCTTTATCTGACAACCCATGAATTAGAACAGAATCAAAAAAGAATACATGATATATCTTTGACTCTGAAAATGAGGGGAACTGCCTGATTGTGATACAGGAAAGGAAGAGAACATACCTGGGGCAGGCTGAAACCTATAGATCCTGGCAGTATTGTGTGGTGGGTCTTGACAGTAAATACATAGCGGTGATTTGGGGTTGTTCTCACAGTCACATGCCTAAAGAAACAGAATATAACAAACTGTCAGATGTGTGAATGTTGACATCATTGGTAAAAATTTTTACAGTATTTGATTAAAATAAATGAAATGATTGTTCCTATAAAAATTGCTTATTCTGGTTCTCAATTTCATTGCAGCCCAGCTGACAGGAAGGACAGCAGATATTCGGTGAAACCTGGTGTACTTTCTTCATTTTGTTAAAGGGGTCTGCGCCAATACAGACAATTTAAAAAGATCAGCTCGGTTACAAATAACTCATTAATTGTTGCTCAGATTTCTGACTTAAGCTGGTCATAGACTAGAACAATCCTTGACCATTGCCCTGATGGATTATAGTCCTAAAGGCATCCATATGCAGACCACAACCAACCCTTCAGGCAGATCCACCAAATGCAAAGCATGCACTGGTCACTTCCTGGTGTCAGCTCATTAGCATAGCAGGACTTCCTGAATCAACCAATTAACCAATTAAATCTGCCAAGTCCATAAAACATCTGATGGAAAGAGTGATCACTGTTGTTGTAAAAGAGATGGTACCCAAGAAGCTCTTGCCTTGCAGTAGCATTTCCCACCCTCATCTTAAGCTAACTACTTGAGCTCACAAGTCCTACCCCATAGAAGTCCCTTGTCCATATCCTGCACTCATGATATCTAATAAAATGTGCCGGCAAGATACACAGCTTTGTACCATTGTGCTGGATCTTTGCTCTATATAGTCATTTGCAAGAGAGAACCTTTTGTTTGTATAAGGCTTTATACCGTTAACCGAGATTAAACCATCTGTGAAGAAAACCTCCAAATTTTCACAGCTTCGGGTGGGTTGAAAAGTTGTTGCAAAAATACTTTAACTTGCTTGGCAGTGATTCTGGAATTCCATTTGCAGTGAGGTAAGTGTGGCTTTTGGTGAGCATCCTCCTCTGAATAGCATTAGAGCCTAATGAGCAGAGAGTGTGTGCTAAGAGTTTAACAATTATGCATTGTCTTCTCAAAGTGCTAAGGAGAAATCAGCAGTGCTTTCTAATAATAGCCACACGGAAACTCCCTACATCACAGCGTATATAACCAGACTTTTATTAGGGATTTCTGCAACACAGTATTATATATAGAAAAACTAATCCTAATAAATTCATTTCAGGTGCTCCCCTGTATTGTATTTTAAACATTATTGCTGAAAAATACCTTAAAACAAACTGAAAAGTGGACGCTGCATTTTTCCATTTCCCATGGTGCACTGCACCTGGTGATGGCAGCCCCATTCAAGTCTAAGGCTGGGTACACCTTGAGGGACTATTTGTCCCGATTGAGCGATCGCTACGATCGATCGGAATTTACCGATCCGGACGAACGAACGATCAAGTGCCGTGAATCAGTCGGACGGTCGAAAATATCTGCTGGTGTGTACCCAGCTTAGGGAGTCAAGCCACAGGTAGGTTTCTACAGTTTAAAAGACAAAGCCTACATTTCTAACATTGATTCCACAAAGCTTCACAATAACCATTGAAAATTGCCTCCTGGCATACAATCTTTCTTAAAAAAAAAAAAAAATTACATTATTTTAAATGTACCCCAAATTTAAAGTGACGCTATACTAAAAAACTGACTGCTCACAGCAGAAGAGTTAATGATTGCAAGGCATTGATGTAAGATGTTTTAGATTGGATATCTAATGAAATAGGGAGCAGATTTACAAAAAAAGGTACAGTGGTGGGTGGGAAGAATTATAGTTTCCAGTAATGATCAATTTAAACCAACTTTTTGTTCAGTATAGATGCCCTTTAAGGCTTCAAGTCCTACTGATTAAAAGATATATATATACCCTGGCTGTTTCTTTCTGAATTTAAAGGGAAAGTTCAGTGGAAAAATATCCTTATTTTTTAAATTCTTAGTTTATATTACGCATACCTAGTTATTCTTCATTTTCTTTTCCATGTTGAAAAATCAGTTGAATTTATACCCCTTGCTATTCTCTGCTGTTGGCATTAGTGAGCTGACATTTCAGGATCTTTAACAGTCCTTCTTCTTCCCAGAATGCACTCTACCTTGGAATGTTCCTAACAGTAAATTCTACTGATTGGCTGTTGGATGGGTCAAACATGCTCAGATCTCTACTGAGCAACTAATCAACCCAGGCGCTGGGTCAAGGGCAAGACCATAACAGTCTCTATTAGGGGTCCTGCAAACAGGAAGTCAGTATTTCGGAAGCATTTATTTATACACAGACAAAACGCTGAATGGGCAGGTTAAGGTCAATAGGATGGAAAAATACTGCTATTTTTCTTAAAAGTATATGTATTTGCACTGAACTTTAAGAAAGCTATTTATTGATTGTATTTTTCACTAAACATCAGGGGCGTAACTACCAGGGGAACAACCACAGGGGGTCCCTTGTTTTTATTTTTTGCTGGGGGGCCCAGTGCTTCCTAGTTACAACACTGCTGAACATATTACACAGGACTTAATCACCCTTGTACATCAAATCCCTGCCTGGAGAATTAAGAGGCCCTCCCACCTAACAATATTAACATATTAGCATTAATGGTTCTTGATGACTATATTGAACTTTGAGATTGGTCTGATTTAATTAATGGACATTGGCTGATTTTCCAGGATTGTTTATAATACAGATTATAAGAACATACAAATGCAATGTGTGGCTGTTCATGATGGATTTGACCTATTTAAGTTAGTATTGTGTTAACTACATAATGTGATAGTTACAAATGTCTGACTCTACTTATGTACACCTTTCCGATTATGGTAATGTTTACTGTATGTATAGACCTGCTTAGCAGGTAAGTACACTTTCAAGATTGCTTTTAGGGTGCTAATTAAAGCTTTATTTATAATCCAAGTTGAAATAAAAATAACTATCTGGAGTGGTTCCGTAAACATTATTTTTGTAGATGTGTCTTACACACACACTTCAGTGGTAGGAAGCTGTAACAAACTGCAGACCCCCCCAATTCATCTAGTGGTGGTGTCTATTCCAAAATTCCGGTATTTACAACGTTCCAGTTATACTTACTGGCCAGATGGGAAATCCTTTTCGCTGACCACAGCGCAATTGGTGAGAGAGAGTTCGTCTGTGGGACATCGAGCTGCTTGCATGGACTGCAGGGGAAAAGAAGATAAAAATAAACATATTTGTGCCGAAAGTTATATTCGATCCATTTTGTTTTCCTAATTGTTTTTTTATTTTTAAATAATGCACAAGAATAATAAACAAGACAAAACAGAGTTAGGTCTATCAACTTTTTATCTCTGCAGGCAGAAAAACTTCCTGTCCACAGTTATAATGCTAAAGGTACACACAGTACCAATCTGTCACCATTGTTCTCCCTCTATAAAGTATATATGAAGTATAGGTAGAATGTCAATGACTGACATACTCCCTATGATCACTGCGGACTTCCTATACCTTCGTACAGGGAGCCGACTGTGAATGAGAAAAAAATTTCATCCGAAACAAGGGTCAGCATCAGATGGAACTGGCCCTTTATCGGGAATGTGGGTACGCAGCTTAACACTAATCATTCAGAATATGTTCTGCTTTGGATAAAACTTGCCCCCAAACCACCTGACAATTTAATTATTTAGTTCCTTTAAACCTCGACTGTCCGCAGCTAAAGCTGTTTCTTCTATACATTTAAGGTGAAGTTCATTTAGAAAAAAATCCTTACTTTAAAATCTATTATTTTTACTACACAAATTTATGTATTTTACATTCACTTCAAAAATAATGGATTTCATATTCTTTGCTTTGTGCTGCTGTGGTTAATAGTAAGCTGATATTTCAAGTTCTGCAATGTTTCCCAAGATGCTTATTTCCTTGAAACAGTAAGTTTTACTGATTGGCTGTTGAATGGGTCAAACATGCTCAGATCTCTACTGAGCAACTCTATTGCCCCAGGGGCAAGTCAAAGGGCAAGACCATAAAAAATGCTATTGGGGTCCTATAGAAAATCAGTACTTTATATTTATTTATGCACAAAGAAATCACTTAAAGGGTGTATTAATGATAGCGGTTAAGGTTATTGAGAAAAATATGAAAGCATATGTAGTTGCACTAAAGATACACTTTCACATTACATAAGCTCAGTGGCATAACTAGAAATCACTGGACCCCCCTGCAAAAAAATATGATGGGGCTCCTTAAAGGGTATGTCCACCCTTAATTTACATATTTAGTATATAATAGTAAATGTGCCCCCAGCCCCAACCACTATAATAATTTTCTTAGAAAGTCCCCAGATAGTTACTTACGATGCCTCGCTACTTCACCGCACAGCCCCGGCCCTCTGCTTGCACGAAAATGCAAGCAGGGGGTGGGACCGGCAGACGCTTCACGGATATGGCTGCCAGCTTCTCAGTGCGGCGAAGGAGCGAGGCATGGTAAGTAACTATCTGGGGACTTTCTAAGAAAATAATTATAGCGGTTGGGGCTGGGGGCACATTTACTATTATATACATAAAGGGATTTACGCTATATGGACTCTGCTCTCCTCCTGGACTTTGGGGGGGGGATTACTGGAGAACCACTTGGAGCTGGGATGTGAGGTAAGGATTTTATTGCACTACACATTGGGGCCAGTAGTGGGGGGGATTTTAGTTTTGGGGGTGGACATGTCCTTTAAAAGTCATCAAAACCCTAGAAATCCTCTTTAAAAAGAGAGTCTACTGAATTTGAGGATGCCAAAGGAGATATGATTGAGAACTTCCATCTCCTATTATGCTCTAGATGTGCTGCAATTCAATGGTAGCTCCAAGCTTCTTCTCCCCTGGAATTATCGGACTGGTAGATTTCCTTTAATCATTTCCAACGCCGACGAGCATTCCGCCTCAGAAAAGATTGGTTCAAAAAGAAAATTTCCTTTGGTCGCGGTCAGGCAGTCGGCCATGATTGTAGGGAATATGGCAGTCTGAAACGTTCTCCCTATACTTTATATATAGTTCATATAGGGAGAACGATCATGACTGTTTGTACTCTCATCTGTCAAAGATTGACAGATTGGTACTGTGTGTACTCAAACAGTAGGGGGATATGGTAGTACATAGGTAGGGGAGAGTGATCAGGAGACCAATGCCCACTGCCCACCAACATTGCTTAGTGATCAACTAGGATTCTAGATTGTTGATGGAAATGGTCTTTGTCACACCAACAATTACCTAGGGAGTAAAAATCTCCCAGTGATAAAATGGTGGGGGGGAAAACACAAGACAGTTGTAGTGAAAGACTGTATTGGTTTCACATTGTGATACTGTGTATTGTGAATCACTTGGAAAGCCAAGTTACTCACAACAATAATAGACGGTTTGAGACCATAGACGTCCTTTAAATAAATTTGCATATCATTCCTTTTAAGACTTTGATTTATACACCATATTGCGAATGAATGAACATTTCTACTAAAGGGAGAACAGCAAAACAAAACATCTTTACCAAATTGCAGAAGAAAGATCAGGATTGGATGGAATAAATATTGTAAGGTTCTGGAAAAGTTTACTGATTGCAATTTACCATTGACCAACTGTGATGGAATAGAATATTCAGTATTTCTATAGGAAATAATGTCTGAGTGTCTGCACATAACATTCCAACACCCAATCCCAGATGAGTCCTTCCTCTGTGAAATAGTAGTACGTTTCTACTATTTCACACTACTATTTCTTCTGGCCTGTTTGACTATTTCTGTCTAGTGGGTGTTTTTAAATACTAACTCTCAGAGAACAAAGAGAGAGACATTCATTCGATTACCATTGCTATGAGAAAATGCCTGAGAAAAAAGCCTTATCGTGGTAACTTAGTAATACTTGTCTGCAAGTCAAAAATACATCAGCGATTTGGTAGAAAACACAGATTTTAGGAAAAAATCTGCATAGATCTTCATTAAGACAGTACTAGCCACATACATGATATCAGAGTCAGGTTTTGCAGGAGAAGGAAGACGAGAAAACTCCAGGTGATTTCTGTAAATCAAAACTTCTATGGACCCTCCATCCTCTATGATCTAAAATAAACATTTTCGTTTATCATTGATACTTATACTCCAGATCAGAAGGCACCAGATGCTTCAAATAGAAATATTTCTACATTGGCCCGTGATCTAACAGCAGAACTGGATCTAGTAAAAACTGAAAGAAATTTTGCCAAAGGACAAAGATTATAATTTGGTTTCTAGTCTGAAATACTGTAAGAGTCCAGTGCCCTCCACTGTTGTATAGAGGAAAAAATAATAAATAGAATGCTATAAATAATCTATAACCAAATTCCCTCCTTACTTAAATCTGGTGACAAAAACATCCACAATTTGCATTATTAATTAGCAGTTCACTTAGATGCAGATTGCAAAGCATATGACCTACAAATAACAGGGCCTTATACTGTATCCAGTCAAAACAAGAAACTCGACCAGAAACAATTTAACTACAGATAATGCACATTATTTATTAAAGACAGTAAAAAATGTTAAGACATGCAATTGTGTGAATGGTATTTAAATAATGGATTAGTTCGGATATTGACATTTTTAGTTTATGTAGATAGACTTTTAAGGGTCATAAGGTACAGTCACTACAGTCCAGACATTTCATGATGAGCACTGAAATACACAGCCACACAACATTGGCTCAAGTATGTAGGACCTGCATGATCCTCATCTACACAATGAATAAAAGGAGGATATTGTCATTACTATATAATCTACAGCAATAAGAGCAACACATTTGTACATGATACTCCACAGGATTTATTCCAAGATAATTCTGCAGCACCTAATTCCAATGACATAATGGCCAGATGTCACTGATAACAGCACATCCTGCAGGCTGAAACACCACAACTCCTTGTATTAGAATATGTTGTTTTCACTCACATGCAATCTATGTATGACAGATATGCTCATGCATGCATTGATTTACATAGCTCTTTATTTTGCATCTGTACAGGGACCTCCCTGTTCTTAAGCATCTTGCTTTCCATGGTGCATCCAAAACGCATTATTCTCTGGTGACAGATTTTCCATATTGTGTGGGCATATGAAGCTATTCATTACTGTTTTCATGTATCTCTTGCTCTGTATATGTGGGAGAGTTATTAATATGTGGCACTAAGTGTACAGTGGCAAGTTTTTGAGGTAATTAGGAGGTAACAGTGTAAGCCTAGTAATGTGCATGGGAAGTGCCGTAACTATAAGTCAAGGGCCCCCCAGAAAAATGATTATGGAGTCCCCTGTTTCATTTATAGAGGGTTTTCCAGGAGGAGGCTGTAGCTGTCTTAGGGAAAGTAAGAAGATGTGGCCCCCTGCAGTCGCAAGGTCTGCTCTCCTGGTAGTTACGCCCCTGTTAATGGGGTTGTGACACAGCACTTTATAAGGTGGTACACAGAGAGAAAGGGGACAGACCCCTGAGGAACAGAGTGAGAGGCCTTAAGATAATAGGGGAATACAGAGGGGTTATGATGTGTTTTATAAACAGAGTGATACAGTGAGGATGCAATGGTCTCAAACCATGTCATTACAAGGGGGTGAATGGTTACAGTTATATCTAGGTTATAATATAATGTAATAGGGGGGATTACAACATGAAACAGTGTTAATAGTGAGAAGCTATGGTTCTAAAATAATTAAGGGGTAACAATATGATACAGTGTTACAGTGAGAGGATGTGGTTATAATATAATGAAGGGTGATGGTCTCCCCCTATCGGCCATCACTGGTATCTTACAGCAGGTTTCATTGTTCCAATAGAAGGGTGATGGTCTCCCCCTATCGGCCATATTTTACAAGCCCTGAAGTCCTATAAGCCCTATCGCATGACGGAGAAGAGAAAGGAGATATTTTAAATGAAAACATTAAACATTAAAATTCAATGAATTCATTCCTTAGAATTAAAACGTAAGCTCTCAGCCCCTTTTATAAAAATTTTTAGCATAATTCTGTAATAATTTCTATTGTTTACTACTATGTTTAACCTACATTTTTGAATTCTAGAGCACATTAGTTTTCTCCTATTTGATTCAGGACCTTGGACAGCTCTAAATTTTCTACCAGTCCCAGGTTGATACTTTTTTTTTTAACTCCTGGCATTATAAGAATTTGTTAGTTAGGTTTAAAGGACAACAATATAAAAACAATATATCACCCCCATTACGTCCACACTTCTAGCAGCTGAAATCACTTACTCACAGTTACAGCCGTGCTGCCCTCCCTTAGATATCACACAGCAAAGATGAGTGCTAAAAGCCCGCCTCCTAGATGGCCCAGGGCCATGTTCATAACACTTTTCATTGGCTGGTAGGAATGTATGTACAACCTTTTCCTCCTCTCCTGCCAATCAAAACCAACTTGAAATGCCCTGTTGCTAGGATACAGCCACATACCTTTACTCTTTTATAAAAACTTTTTTTTTAAAAAGCATTGAGGCAATACAGTTATCCATTAAGCTACTGGGCATTTGGTTTATTTTTTTACCAATATATGCCCTCTAGACCCACAACTTTTAAAATGCATGCCTATAATGACCATGTTAGTTGGGTTACATGCTACTAACTTTTGAGCTGGCTTATACAACCATGGTTAGAATTCTTTGACATGGTCATTAGAGCACTGGAGCAGTAAGAAAGGCAATCTATAATTAATGCACGGGTCTGGTCTGTAAGACTTCATCCATAAGTCAGCCTTAAAGATTTAATGTTATTGCAGCTCTTAAATAAATCATGATTTTGCATTGGTGTTAAATAAAAAGTCACACTATCCCTTTGTGCTCTAAAAAAGTTAGCGTGACTTGTTAATGATTGCGTTTGTGAATAGGGAAATGTATACCCTTAAACAATATTATCCTCAAAAGTGAGCATTACAAAGAACATTCCACTTTATTATATACTGTAATTGCACTATATATTAGTGCAGGGGATACAAAATCCATCTGTTGATCTTCAACGCTAGTTTGTTCAACATATAGACAAGCGGTATACAGATGACCATCTGTAAATAAGGGTGAAAATATATTAAGGACAGCCAATGGTTAAAAGAAATGCAGGATAAATGTTCTTAAACAAAACATTGTGCTGTTCTTATACCTTATTATCTTATATCCATAAAGTCTCTCTATAAAACAAGCCTTGTTCCCTCCTCTCTTAGACACTAGATTGGGTATGAGCATGGTTAAGCCAAAGAATTTCCCTGCATGTATCTTGT
The DNA here is from genome assembly GCA_019447015.1 of Hymenochirus boettgeri. Taxonomy (NCBI): domain Eukaryota; kingdom Metazoa; phylum Chordata; class Amphibia; order Anura; family Pipidae; genus Hymenochirus; species Hymenochirus boettgeri. The sequence continues at coordinate 82,449,783 of CM033476.1, read as the reverse complement.
GAACCCATTTATGTAAGGAGTTAAGAGCGTTTTTTTCAGCTCTTTGTGCTAGCATTTTAATTGAAAAACTTCAAATTGCTAGAGTTGATGGGGGGGGAACTGTTTCCTTGGAGATTTTATGTAATGGAACCCAAGTAACATTTTACTAAAGGTGCACTATGGCTACAACACACGCATAAGGAAGTTCCACAACAACCCTTTTAGTATGGAAACTGGTGCACAAAATGGAACACCGTCTATTCCTGCAGATTCAGTAACAGATGTAACATTCTCCTAACTATACACAAAACAAGGTAAGAGCAAAGGCAAAGCCCTGCCAGCCTGAAATCTAACATTATTATAATCTAACAATGCATTTTACTGACCCTCCAACTCATCTGTTAGCAGGGAACTGAAAATGATTACAATTAGCACATTTGCAACGAATTCACTGTGCTGTTAGCCTCTACAGCCTCAGTCCAGTAGATTCCTTCTAAACCACACACAGAGACACTTGTGGAACCTCCTGATTGACAGCTAGAGGATGATAAATGCAAATATCAATAATAAAAAAAAATGTTACAATGCATTAAAACGAAATCTTTAAAGTAAGATCTGGTACACACAAGTCAATAAGGACCCCATATTCCTGACAGATTACAGCTAATAAAAAATGTCCTTAATAGGCACAGAGAAAGAGATTAGCTGAGAGCTGCAGTTTGTATAGAACTGAAAAGATCTATATTTTACAGATGTACAACTCTGCCGTATTATAATGAGGACCTGATCTGTTGCCCTGGCAGCAATAAGGACAGTTCCAAGAGAATATATTAAAGGTACCATGCAAAGAATAACTCAAAAATGTATCCGTAACAGCTAAAAAACAGATCTGTACATCTGCAAGGAAGGTGGGGGTGTTTCAGCTCTGCTGTAGTCAAAGCCAGGAAAAGGCACAATCTATACTGTTTGGCCCAGGCGGTTGTAAGGATTGGTCTATTGAGGCTGTTCAGTAAAAAGAACAAACATTTCTAGCAGTAAAGAGATAAAGACCCCTGGGATGACATCATGAATAAAAGGATGCCTGGGAATTAGTATAAATGCACTGCGACAATTCAAATATAAGCCAAAAAAATAAGCATATAGCTTATTAGATGAGATAAGCAGTAAACCGGATGTTATTTGTCACCGGTACCACTGTAAGAATAAACCTATTCTCTTCTTCCTGCAGCTAATAAAATACCAACACTCAGCTAAGGGACTAGGGGACTATTTATAGCAGAAGGAAGCCTGTTAATCTCCCCAGTGGCTCAATTATTAAAGGGTAGATTGGAAAGCGTGTCTGGGTTACAGTGGCTAGAGCGCAGGATTAATGGATACAGCAGAAAATCCAAGTCACTTACGTCACACTGTGTGTTCTAAATTACACAAAATATAAAGCCACCTTTCTATATCTACACTGCTATTCCCATGATGCTTTTTAATCACCTGACCTAATTTCTTTTTTCAATCACAAGCCTTTAAAGATGAAATGAAAATGTCAATACATACATGCACATAAAGGCTTGTGTTTTAAGACAGACAACCATTTTGCAGCACTGATCTACATCTACGGACAGATTCATTTAAGAAACATTAGGTAAACTTGTATGTCAGGCTGAGGCCACACTACATAGCGATTTTGCTATTTCCGCATGCGACTGCACAAAGAAATGGTGATCGTAGGCGTTACCAAAACGGGCATGCATGCACAATCGCAGGAATTTTGCATTCCCACAATTTCCAGATTTAATAACTCATTGTGCAAGCGAAAGTGTGTGAAAAACACGATATTCTATCTTGATTGGCACAGACAATCAAGATAGATAATCGGCGCTGATAGGACTGCTCACAGATTGATGCAATCAAGAGGCAGGTGTGATTGTGTCTGTGTCACATGTCCATTAATGTCTATGTGCAAATAGGTCCGAGTATTCGCGGATTCCTTAGCTAGCTAATGGCACACTTCATCGTGCCCACAGGTCTGTACCGAATTATGTGTCTAGCTTGAACAGTGGGAGGAGATACAGTCCAAAGTAGATGGAAGAATAGAAGGAATAGAAGGAAAGAAAAGGAAAATAGAAATAGAAAGAACAGGAATTTATCTCTTTCAAGACAAAATAATAATAAGCAAATCATGTGCCCTCTTGTTCTCAATAAGAATGTATCAACACCTTCCACAACCTGGCCAATGGAGAGTCCAGCCTTTTCTCTAAAAAAAACACACAAGCAAAGGTCAATTTGAAAATAGACTGCTGATAATTTAATTTGTCTGTAACAATGGTTGGTGGGTGTAATGCTGGAGAAAACAGTAAGCAGTCCCCTGACACTTCATAAAGGCGACAGATAATATAATACTGTATATACGCTAATCACTAAAAATACAAAGTTCTGCTAGCTATGACAGGGTGTCTAAAGCTAGGTACACATTAACTGCGGTATCGAGGCTTAATCGTCAGTCGCAGTTGTTTGGGAAAGACTGAAAATTCCCTCAGTCACAGTAGTCTTCCTATAGGGAGGTCGGACGCGGACGCGGGAAACACACAGTCTGAGCATTCTTGCTATGCTGTGTATATGCGTGTATATGGAGAACGCTCGGCATGCGTGTATCCTGATCTTTGAAAAAGAGAGACAGGATATTTGCAGATCTGTCATCTTTCAAACATCTGGCGTGTATGTACCCAGCTTAACACACAGCATCCAAGGGGTGGGTTTAGGTCCATTACTCCTTAATGGGGCTTTAGAGTAGGTGGGGTTTATGTAATAATGCCCAGGATTTGGTGAAGTTTGTCTAGGACTGGGCAAAGTTATGGTGGGTAAGGGGGGCACAGTATTTAAACCCACCCCAATATGTCCCTTTATCTGAAACCCATGAATTAGAACAGAATCAAAAAAGAATACATGATATATCTTTGACTCTGAAAATGAGGGGAACTGCTGATTGTGATACAGGAAAGGAAGAGAACATACCGGGGCAGGCTGAACCTATAGATCCTGGCAGTATTGTGTGGTGGGTCTTGACAGTAAATACATAGCGGTGATTTGGGTGTTGTCTACAGTCACATGCCTAAAGAAACAGAATATAACAAACTGTCAGATGTTGTGAATGTTGACATCATTGGTAAAAATTTTTACAGTATTTGATTAAAATAAATGAAATGATTGTTCCTATAAAAATGCTTATTCTGGTTCTCAATTTCATTGCAGCCCAGCTGACAGGAAGGACAGCAGATATTCGGTGAAACCTGGTGTACTTTCTTCATTTGTTAAAGGGGTCTGCGCCAATACAGACAATTTAAAAAGATCAGCTCGGTTACAAATAACTCATTAATTGTTGCTAGATTTCTGACTTAAGCTGGTCATAGACTAGAACAATCCTTGACCATTGCCCTGATGGATTATAGTCCTAAAGGCATCCATATGCAGACCACAACCAACCTCAGGCAGATCCACCAAATGCAAAGCATGCACTGGTCACTTCCTGGTGTCAGCTCATTAGCATAGCAGGACTTCCTGAATCAACCAATTAACCAATTAAATCTGCCAAGTCCATAAAACATCTGATGGAAAGAGTGATCACTGTTGTTGTAAAAGAGATGGTACCCAAGAAGCTCTTGCCTTGCAGTAGCATTTCCCACCTCATCTAAGCTAACTACTTGAGCTCACAAGTCCTACCCCATAGAAGTCCCTTGTCCATATCCTGCACTCATGATATCTAATAAAATGTGCCGGCAAGATACACAGCTTTGTCACCATTGTGCTGGATCTTTGCTCTATATAGTCATTTGCAAGAGAGAACCTTTTGTTGTATAAGGCGCATACCGTTAACCGAGATTAAACCATCTGTGAAGAAAACCTCCAAATTCACAGCTTCGGGTGGGTTGAAAAGTTGTTGCAAAATACTTAACTTGCTTGGCAGTGATTCTGGAATTCCATTTGCAGTGAGGTAAGTGTGGCTTTTGGTGAGCATCCTCCTCTGAATAGCATTAGAGCCTAATGAGCAGAGAGTGTGTGCTAAGAGTTTAACAATTATGCATTGTCTTCTCAAAGTGCTAAGGAGAAATCAGCAGTGCTTTCTAATGCCACACGGAAACTCCCTACATCACAGCGTATATAACCAGACTTTATTAGGGATTTCTGCAACACAGTATTATATATAGAAAAACTAATCCTAATAAATTCATTTCAGGTGCTCCCTGTATTGTATTTTAAACATTATTGCTGAAAAATACCTTAAAACAAACTGAAAGTGGCCTGCATTTTTCCATTTCCCATGGTGCACTGCACCTGGTGATGGCAGCCCCATTCAAGTCTAAGGCTGGGTACACCTTGAGGGACTATTTGTCCCGATTGAGCGACGCTACGATCGATCGGAATTTACCGCGCCGACGAGACAGAACGATCAAGTGCCGTGAATCAGTCGGACGGTCGAAAATATCGCTGGTGTGTACCCAGCTTAGGGAGTCAAGCCACAGGTAGGTTTCTACAAGTTAAAAGACAAAGCCTACATTTCTAACATTGATTCCACAAAGCTTCACAATAACCATTGAAAATTGCTCCTGGCATACAATCTTTCTTAAAAAAAAAAAAAATTACATTATTTAAATGTACCCCAAATTTAAAGTGAAGCTATACTAAAAAACTGACTGCTCACCGCAGAAGAGTTAATGATTGCAAGGCACTTGATGTAAGATGTTTTAGATTGGATATTAATGAAATAGGGCAGATTTACAAAAAAGGTACAGTGGTGGGTGGGGAAGAATTATAGTTTCCAGTAATGATCAATTTAAACCAACTTTTTGTCAGTATAGATGCCTTTAAGGCTTCAAGTCTACTGATTAAAAGATATATATATACCCGGCTGTTTTTCTTTGAATTTAAAGGGAAGTTCAGTGGAAAATTCCTTATTTTTTAAATTCTTAGTTTTATTACGCATACCTAGTTATTCTTCATTTTCTTTTCATGTTGAAAAACAGTTGAATTTATACCCCTGCTATTCTCTGCTGTTGGCATTAGTGAGCTGACATTTCAGGATCTTTAACAGTCCTTCTTCTTCCCAGAATGCACCCTACCTTGGAATGTTCTAACAGTAAATTCTACTGATTGGCTGTTGGATGGGTAAACATGCTCAGATCTCTACTGAGCAACTAATAACCCAGGCGCTGGGTCAAGGGCAAGACCATAACAGTCTCTATTAGGGGTCCTGCAAACAGGAAGTCAGTATTTCGGAAGCATTTATTATCACAGACAAAACGCTGAATGGGCAGGTTAAGGTCAATAGGATGGAAAAATACTGCTATTTTTCTTAAAAGTATATGTATTTGCACTGAACTTTAAGAAAGCTATTTATTGATTGTATTTTTCACTAAACATCAGGGGCGTAACTACCGGGGAACAACCACAGGGGGTCCCTTGTTTTTATTTTTGCTGGGGGGGGGCAGTGCTTCCTAGTTACAACACTGCTGAACTATTACACAGGACTTAATCACCCTTGTACATCAATCCCTGCCTGGAGAATTAAGAGGCCCTCCCACCTAACAATATTAACATATTAGCATTAATGGTTCTTGATGACTATATTGAACTTTGAGATTGGTCTGATTTAATTAATGGACATTGGCTGATTTTCCAGGATTGTTTATAATACAGATTATAAGAACATACAAATGCAATGTGTGGCTGTTCATGATGGATTTGACCTATTTAAGTTAGTATTGTGTTAACTACATAATGTGATAGTTACAAATGTCTGACTCTACTTTGTACACCTTTCCGATTATGGTAATGTTTACTGTATGTATGACCTGCTTAGCAGGTAAGTACACTTTCAAGATTGCTTTTAGGGTGCTAATTAAAGCTTTATTTATAATCCAAGTTGAAATAAAAATACTATCTGGAGTGGTTCCGTAAACATTATTTTTGTAGATGTGTCTTACACCACACTTCATGGTAGGAAGCTGTAACAAACTGCAGACCCCCCCAATTCATTAGTGGTGGTGTCTATTCCAAAATTCCGGATTAATTTACGTTCCAGTTATACTTACTGGCCAGATGGAAATCCTTTTCGCTGACCACAGCGCAATTGGTGGAGAGAGTTCGTCTGTGGGACATCGAGCTGCTTGCATGGACTGCAGGGAAAAGAAGATAAAAATAAACTATTTGTGCCGAAAGTATATTTCGATCCATTTTGTTTTCCTAATTGTTTTTTTATTTTTAAATAATGCACAAGAATAATAAACAAGACAAAACAGAGTTAGGTTCTATCAACTTTTATCTCTGCAGGCAGAAAACTTCCTGTCCACAGTTATATGCTAAAGGTACACACAGTACCACATCTGTCACCATTGTTCTCCCTCTATAAGTATATATGAAGTATAGGTAGAATGTCAATGACTGAATACTCCCTATGATCACTGCGGACTTCCTTACCTTGTACAGGGAGCCGACTGTGAATGAGAAAAAAATTTCATCCGAAACAAGGGTCAGCATCAGATGGAACTGGCCTTTATCGGGAATGTGGGTACGCAGCTTAACACTAATCTCAGAAATGTTCTGCTTTGGATAAAACTTGCCCCCAAACCACCTGACAATTTAATTATTTAGTTCTTTAAACCTCGACTGTCGCAGCTAAAGCTGTTTTCTATATTAAGGTGAAGTTCATTTAGAAAAAAATCCTACTTTAAAATCTATATATTTTACTACACAAATTTATGTATTTTACATTCACTTCAAAAATAATGGATTTATTCTTTGCTTTGTGCTGCTGTGGTAATAGAAGCTGGTATTTCAAGTTCTGCAATGTTCCCAAGATGCTTATTTCCTTGAAACAGGTAGTTTTACTGATTGGCTGTTGAATGGGTCAAACATGCTCAGATCTCTACTGAGCAACTCTATTGCCCCAGGGCAAGTCAAAGGGCAAGACCATAAAAAATGCTATTGGGGTCCTATAGAAAATCAGTACTTTATATTATTTATGCACAAAGAAATCACTTAAAGGGTGTTTAAGATAGCGGTTAAGGTTATTGAGAAAAATATGAAAGCATATGTAGTTGCACTAAAGATACACTTTCACATTACATAAGCTCAGGCATAACTAGAAATCACTGGACCCCCCTGCAAAAAAATATGATGGGGCTCCTTAAAGGGTATGTCCACCTTAATTTACATATTTAGTATATAATAGTAAATGTGCCCCCACAGCCCAACCACTAAAATAATTTTCTTAGAAAGTCCCCAGATAGTTACTTACGATGCCTCGCTACTTCACCGCCACAGCCCCGGCCCTCTGCTTGCACGAAAATGCAGCAGGGGGTGGGACCGCAGACGCTTCACGGATATGGCTGCCAGCTTCTCAGTGCGGCGAAGGAGCGAGGCATGGTAGTAACTATCTGGGGACTTTCTAAGAAAAAAATTAAGCGGTTGGGGCTGGGGGCACATTACTATTATATACATAAAGGGATTTACGCTATATGGACTCTGCTCTCCTCCTGGACTTGGGGGGGGGATTACTGGAGAACCACTTGGAGCTGGGATGTGAGGTAAGGATTTTATTGCACTAACATTGGGGCCAGTAGTGGGGGGGATTTAGTTTTGGGGGTGGACATGTCCTTTAAAAGTCATCAAAACCCTAGAAATCCTCTTTAAAAAGAGAGTCTACTGAATTTGAGGATGCCAAAGGAGATATGATTGAGAACTTCCATCTCCTATTATGCTCTAGATGTGCTGCAATTCAATGGTAGCTCCAAGCTTCTTCTCCCCTGGAATTATCGGACTGGTAGATTTCCTTTAATCTTTCCAACGCCGACGAGCATTCCGCCTCAGAAAAGATTGGTTCAAAAAGAAAATTTCTTTGGTCGCGGTCAGGCAGTCGGCCATGATTGTAGGGAAATGGCAGTCTGAAACGTTCTCCCTATACTTTATATAGTTCATATAGGGGAACGATCATGACTGTTTGTACTCTCATCTGTCAAAGATTGACAGATTGGTACTGTGTGTACTCAAACAGTAGGGGGATATGGTAGTACATAGGTAGGGGAGAGTGATCAGGAGACCAATGCCCACTGCCCACCAACATTGCTTAGTGATCAACTAGGATTCTAGATTGTTGATGGAAATGGTCTTTGTCACACCAACAATTACCTAGGGAGTAAAAATCTCCCAGTGATAAAATGGTGGGGGGGAAAACACAAGACAGTTGTAGTGAAAGACTGTATTGGTTTACCATTGTGATACTGTGTTTGTGAATCACTTGGAAAGCCAAGTTACTCACAACAATAATAGACGGTTTGAGACCATAGACGTCCTTTAAATAATTTGCATATCATTCCTTTTAAGACTTTGATTTATACACCCTATTGCGAATGAATGAACATTTCTACTAAAAGGGAGAACAGCAAAACAAAACATCTTTACCAAATTGCAAAGAAAAGATCAGGATTGGATGGAATAAATTTGTAAGGTCTGGAAAAGTTTACTGATTGCAATTTACCATTGACCAACTGTGATGGAATAGAATATTCAGATTTTCTATAGGAAATAATGTCTGAGTGTCTGCACATAACATTCCAACACCCAATCCCGATGAGTCCTTCCTCTGTGAAATAGTAGTACGTTTCTACTATTTCACACTACTATTTCTTGGCCTGTTTGACTATTTCTGTCTGTGGGGTGTTTTTAAATACAACTCTCAGAGAACAAAGAGAGAGACATTCATTCGATTACCATTGCTATGAGAAAATGCCTGAGAAAAAAGCCTTATCGTGGTAACTTAGTAATACTTGTCTGCAAGTCAAAAATACATCAGCGATTTGGTAGAAAACACAGATTTTAGGAAAAAATCTGCATAGATCTTCATTAAGACAGTACAGCCACATACATGATATCAGAGTCAGGTTTTGCAGGAGAAGGAAGACGAGAAAACTCCAGGTGATTTCTGTAAATCAAAACTTCTATGGACCCTCCCATCCTCTATGATCTAAAAAAACATTTTCGTTTACATTGATACTTATACTCAGATCAGAAGGCACCAGATGCTTCAAATAGAAAATTTCTACATTGGCCCGTGATCTAACAGCAGCTGGATCGTAAAAACTGAAAGAAATTTTGCCAAAGGACAAGATAATATAATTTGGTTTCTAGTCTGAAATACGTAAGAGTCCAGTGCCCTCCACTGTTGTATAGAGGAAAAAATAATAATAGAATGCTATAAATAATCTATAACCAAATTCCCTCCTTACTTAAATCTGGTGACAAAAACATCCACAATTTGCATTATTAATTAGCAGTTCACTTAGTGCAGATTGCAAAGCATATGACCTACAAATAACAGGGCCTTATACTGTATCCAGTCAAAACAAGAAACTCGACCAGAAACAATTTAACTACAGATAATGCACATTATTTATTAAAGCAGTAAAAATGTTAAGACATGCAATGTGTTGAATGGTATTTAAATAATGGATTAGTTCGGATATTGACATTTTAGTTTATGTAGATAGACTTTTAAGGGTCATAAGGTACAGTCACTACAGTCCAGACATTTCATGATGAGACCTGAAATACACAGCCACACAACATTGGCTCAAGTATGTAGGACCTGCATGATCCTCATCCACAATGAATAAAAGGAGGATATTGTCATTACTATATAATCTACAGCAATAAGAGAACACATTTGTACATGATACTCCACAGGATTTATTCCAAGATAATTCTGCAGCACCTAATTCCAATGACATAATGGCCAGATGTCACTGATAACAGCACATCCTGCAGGCTGAAACCACACACTCCTTGTATTAGAATATGTTGTTTTCACTCACATGCAATCTATGTATGAAGATATGCTCATGCATGATTGATTTACATAGCTCTTTATTTTGCATCTGTACAGGACCTCCTGTTCTTAAGCATCTTGCTTCCATGGTGCATCCAAAACGCATTATTCTCTGGTGACAGATTTTCCATATGTGTGGGCATATGAAGCTATTCATTACTGTTTTCATGTTCTTTGCTCTGTATATGTGGGAGAGTATTATAGTGGCACTAAGTGTACAGTGGCAAGTTTTTGAGGTAATTAGGAGGTAACAGTGTAAGCCTAGTAATGTGCATGGGAAGTGCCGTAACTTAGTCAAGGCCCCCAAAAATGATTATGGAGTCCCGTTTCATTATAGAGGTTTTCAGGGAGCTTACTGTCTAGTGAACACATAGATATTTCGGTCCGATGGATATGGTACTGATCGACCGAATTACGTCAATTGCATGATCGACGTCGTCATCGAAGTGGAAATGTGAGTGGTCTCTGGACGCGACGTCCGTGTATCGAGTGTTTGGACAGCTTTGCGTTCGAGTTCGACGTCGTCGGGACGCAGTGACTAGCTTAGGAAAGTAAGAAGATGTGGCCCCCTGCAGTCGCAAGGTCTGCTCTCCTGGTAGTTACGCCCCTGTTAATGGGGTTGTGACACAGCACTTTATAAGGTGGTACACAGAGAGAAAGGGGACAGACCCCTGGAGACAGAGTGAGAGGCCTTAAGATAATAGGGGAATACAGAGGGGTTATGATGTGTTTTATAAACAGAGTGATAGTGAGGATGCAATGGTCTCAAACATGTCATTACAAGGGGGTGAATGGTTACAGTTATATCTAGGTATAATATAATGTAATAGGGGGATACAACATGAAACATGTTAATAGTGAGAAGCTATGGTTCTAAAATAATTAAGGGTAACATATGATACAGTGTTACAGTGAGAGGATGTGGTTATAATAATAGGGGTTACAATGACAGTGTGTGTTGAGAGTGGAGATGTGGTAATAATATAGGGGTTACAATATGAACAGTGTTACAGTGAGAGGATGTGGTATAATTAATAGGGGTTACAATATGATACAGTGTTACAGTGAGAGGATGTGGTTATAATATAATAGGGGTTACAATATGATAAGTGTTACAGTGAGGGGTGGTTATAATATAATAGGTGGTTACAATATGATACAGTGTTACAGTGAGAGGATGTGGTTATATATAATAGGGGTTACAATATGATACAGTGTTACAGTGAGAGGATGTGGTTATAATATAATAGGGGTTACAATATGATACAGTGTTACAGTGAGAGGATGTGGTTATAATATAATAGGGGTTACAATATGATACAGTGTTACAGTGAGAGGATGTGGTTATAATATAATAGGGTTACAATATGATACAGTGTTACAGTGAGAGGATGTGGTTATAATATAATAGGGGTTACAATATGATACAGTGTTACAGTGAGAGGATGTGGTTATAAATAATAGGGGTTACAATATTATACAGTGTTACAGTGAGAGGATGTGGTTATAATATAAAGGGGTTTAATATGATACAGTGTTACAGTGAGAGGATGTGGTTAAAATATAGGGTTACAATATGATACAGTGTTACAGTGAGAGGATGTGGTTATAATATAATAGGGGTACAATATGATACAGGTACAGTGAGAGTGTGGTTATATATAATAGGGGTTCAATATGATACAGTGTTACAGTGAGAGCATATGGTTATAATAATATAATATAATATGGTTATAATATGGGTACAATAGTGTTACAGTGAACATACATTGCATGGTAAAAACCCCTCCAGAAAAGATGGTACAGCCCACTACAGTGAGATCCAGGGGGGTTGTAGGAGGGATCAGTGAATGTCATCGGGGTACTGGGGGTGTTCCTGTGACAGATTCCCAGTAGAAGGTGCAGTGTCATATGCTGTGTGTGTGTGGTGACCAGTGCACAGGGCTGTGTGCGTGTACACAGTGAGGGAAGGACACACAGACACCACATTGGGGTAAGGGAAGTGACAGCTGCCATGACAACTCCCCTGCATCCCTCCCCCTCACTCACCCGCACCGCCATGTCTGCTCCGCTTCTCTCTCACTGACCGACCTGCGGTGAGGAAGAGTTACAGCTCAGCACAGGGGGCGGGCAGGGTCACATGCTACAGGGAAAGCCCAATAAGGAATTAAGCTAACGGCGCATATTAGTGAGGGCAGGGAAGCCGGGCGGATATTGGAAATAGACAAAACATCGGCAAAAGCGCCAAATCCGTATTGGAAAGGTTAAACCCTTGATATTGCATTTCTAACGGGTTTTGATATATATAATTTGATTTAATTTCTACCAGCCAATCAGGAGAAAAGGAAAAACTATAAGTGCTGTGGTGCGAAATCGAATGATAGACTAGGGGGGACAAAAAGCAAACATGACAGGTTATATGGAGAAGGGTTACAATATGGGGAACACAAAAAAGTGTGGTACAGTGAGAGGATGTGGTTATAATATATAGGGTTACAATAGATACAGTGTTACAGTGAGGATGTGGTTATAATATAATAGGGGTTACAATATGATACAGTGTTACAGTGAGAGGATGTGGTTAAAATATAATAGGGGTTACAATATGATACAGTGTTATCAGTGAGAGGATGTGGTTATAATATAATAGGGGTTACAATATGATACAGTGTTACAGTGAGGGATGTGGTAATATAATAGGGGTTACAATATGATACAGTGTTACATTGAGAGGATGTGATTATATATAGGGGTTACAATATGATACAGTGTTACAGTGAGAGGATGTGGTTATAATATATAGGGGTTACATATGATACAGTGTTCAGTGAGAGGATGTGGTTATATATAATAGGGGTTACAATATGATACAGTGTTACAGTGAGAGGATGTGGTTATAATAAATAGGGGTTACATATATACATTGTTACAGTGAGAGGATGTGGTTATAATATAATAGGGGTTACAATATGATACAGTGTTACGTGAGAGGATTTGGT